>JAHPZR010046407.1:2500-10000 GCA_019787425.1 Platygyra sinensis
TCTGGAGTTTGAGATCTGAGGTTCGTGCTCTCTCTGAAAGATTGTTCCAGATTGCTAGATTGATCTTGGTTTCAGACAGCATTTCACAGTTTTTTGGCCTGAGGTAGCGCTTTTTGATCTCGTTCAGCTTATCCTACTCAGGCTTGTCTTTCAATAACTTCTGAACAATGCTAGCTAAGTTTCCATGAATTTCAGCGCCATCTTGTTCAGAGACATTAAACTCCTTCTCGAGTTCATTAAGTATATCACTGTTGTCTTTGCTCAGAACAACCGCATCATCCTCTTTTTGTTTTTTTTTTTACGAGCGGGCTCCTCAGATTCTTGTCTGACCCGCAGTCATGGTCATCCGACTCGGAGTCGAAAAGTGCGGAAGCGTTATCATCGCCCTTGGCGTCGTTGTTTACCTTAAGGACGTTCGCGCTAATTGTTACTGCGCATCCTTACTGCGCACGCAAATTTAGATGCCACGTCATGCATCGAGTGCGCGCGCTAAGTTCTAAAATGAACAATGATAGGCTAGATGGCCATTGCTATAGCTTTGCTTGGATTTAACGATCTTGGACGTTCGGTGATCCCTACTTTTCTTTTCAGAAACTGATTTTATTTACAATAATCTCCACATTGTCCAAAAATAAACAAAAAATCAATGTGGGAAGTTAAAAAAATTTCCAGATTTCTGTCCACCAGACGTGGAATCCTGCCATCTTGCGGCTGCAATGCAGGTGAAACTATGGTCACTAAATGCAAACTTGTCCTTTGAGAAACCTCAACAGTTGACTAAATTCGTTTAATAGGTCAATTTAAACCATATTTGGCGGAGAACATTTTCCTTTAGAGCTCCAATTTCAATATTTTTGGACTTGCAGCTACTGTGGTCTTCTTCGCTAACGAAGCCCGATTTACTCAGATTTAGTCGGTGACCCCCCATTTTTTTGACATTTCTGACATCACAAACTCATCATCTTTCAATGGTAAACTTTTCAGAAAAACATCAATGTTAGAAAATTTTCGCGCGAACGTCCTTAAGCATTGCGCCCAAACTGCTAAATCCCTCGTTCATTTCCACAGCAAGGCCGGAAAAAGCCTCTTTGAGAAGGGCAGCCACGTCGGTGGTTGAACTATGGCCCGGAGTAGCAGATTGCTGTAAGCCGCTACTGGTAGGTCGCTCTTTTGGCGTTCTTTTTGCCTTTAAGGAATGGTTAGGTTTTACTACGGTTTCCGTGACCACTGCCTTCTTTGAAGCGTCAGAACCAGTAGAAGGTGCTTTTTCACCCTTCCTTTTCAGTTTTGCATCACATTTAAGTGATTTTGTGGGATCTTTAGTCCCAAGGGTGGGCTCCGCGTTTGTTGACAACGAGCCGCCATGCTTCTCCGCACGTGTTCTGTTTGATCCTGCGGAAAGTTCTTCATTCCAGTCGTTCAAACTGACGTCTAAGACTGAGCCGAGCTCTAGTAAACTCTCTGCGGTAGTTTCGTTTGTTAATTGCAATGATTCGTCCATTCTGCTGAATAAAGCTGTATTTGGAAAAAAAATTCTCGCACACAGCAATAACAAACCAACCTGATCGGCGACAAACGTTGCACTGATTGGCGCATGCGCTTGCTATCTCTTGGAATCTCTCAGCATGGTAAAGAGGTAGGGTGAATCCTCCCTAACGGAATTTAGACATAAACAATTTGTTTTGTAGAGTAGAACGTAGAAGTGAACATGTCAGTTTTCTATCGTGGACATTTAAAAAGTCATGAATAAACGTGATAATTGAACAACAGTTGAGTCCGGAGAGTGGAGCTTATCGAACACGATTTGTATCGAGGCAGTTTACTGGGTAAATTATCTTCAGCACTAAGATAAATAACGTAAGCAAATTTTAAAATCGTACACACACTGAAAACACTGTGACTCCCATAAATGTAAACACTTACGTCACCTACAGCAACAATAACAGATGGGGAGAAACAAAAACGTACCTTATTGTATGAAATAGAGTCAAATATTTCATTGATTTCATCTGGATGGTTTACAGGAACTTTTATTGGATGGGAATTTGCTAAGCCGTCAAGAGTAAATGCTGACACCATATCAGCAACCACAAACCCGTCCAGCTGAAGAGAGACAGATGTTACGTGAGATAAATATCTAAGGCTTTCGACATTGTCTAACGTTTACCCGGTTCTAAAGTGTTTTAATTGAACTGAACTGAACAACTCAGTACTTTAACACGATGGAATAATCAGCAGAGCTGGTAGGGTCGAGCATCTAGACTAGAAATAAGACAGCGTTAAAATATCAAGGCATAAAAAAGCTATTAAAAATAAATGCACATTAGAAAAAGAAAACAATATACAAGTAAATTTAGATACGGACAATACGCATAACTATTATCCTCTACTTAAACCAGTTAGCATTAACAACCTCTTACTTACCGAGTGCGAGGGCCGCACTGGGCAATATTGTCGCGGGGTCGTGGCAGTACTGACTGAACGCAGCGACGCCCGTGTAAATACAACCGAAGGCCAATATTCCACAGTACTGCTCGACGAAGCCAGGTTAGTAAGTAGCTTGGATCAATATCAGTATGGGCAACTGCACACCTACCCCTCCCCTAACCCAACATGTTACAATAAGTTAATAAGTTAGTGTTACTGTTGGGTTAAGGAGAGGGGTAGGTGCGCAGTTGCGCAGATACTGATATTGATTCAGTAGCTTTATATATTGCAGTCGGACCATGAAGTTGCTGGCTTTCGAATACAATGAATACAGAAACGGTCCATATTGCAAAAAGCCGACCAAGGAACAGCCAATATCAGAATGTTCTGATTTTCCTCAAAACTTCCTTGTCTACTGAATGTTTACAGTTTTTACTCAGGACCAGCCTGAAAACTACTTAAGGGTGAGGTTGCCTCCTGGCTAAGGATATTGTTCTCCAGTTTTCCTCACTCCACAAAAAACAGTGGATGAAGAGCCACTTCATGGAAATGCCGCTGCAAATTCCCATTTATTTTATTTTTTATTTCATTTACAATAAAATATTGAAAAAATTATTACGTTACCAGCTATAATGAGAAAATTGTATTAACCCTTTAAGATGAAAAACAAAACAATGGCTCAGTCTCCAGAAAATGTGAAAATGTGTTATTTATAGTTATTATCATTATCATTGTCATTGTCATTGCTACTGTTATTGTATATGTTATTGAATGTGAGAAGAAGAGGTTGTACAAGAACAGGGTTTTGGAAGTTGAGCAAAGGACTTTCACACCTTTAGTCTTCACTACTACCGGAGGCATGGCAAACGAATGCAAACGTTTCCATAGTAGATTAGCGGAACTCATATCTATTAAAAAGGAGAGGAGTACAGCACATCAATTTCATGGATACATTCAAAAGTGCCCTTCGCTATACTAAGGTTCGCCTTAATTTTAAGAGGTTCACCTTACTTCTAAGAGGTTGAGTAATTTGATTTTGAGATTGAAAAAAAGAAAAAAACAAGCGAGATTTAAAGGGTAGAGTTTGTTTTAAAGAACATTTTTAGATATTTTTGTTAATATATATTGTTTTCATAATATAATATTTCTTATAAGATTATTAGTTATTAGTTTTTTAGATTAGCAATTTTTATCATTTCGTAAATGAGAGTATAAAGGAAAACAAATTTAGGATGGGATATATTTCAATTGCTTTTGTAAATATTTATTATATTAGGTTTATCTGAAACTTTACTTAATATTGTTATTTTAAATTGTTATTTTTTCTGTAAATTTTGTATACATTTCAAAGTTAAAGAAAGTTTGAATTATTATTATAATGACTCGCTCCAGTTTTCCACTGGGTGCAGTTAATTATGTCTCAACCACTCCCCGAGGCTCAGAGACACGTAACAGATGAACAGTTCCCAGGATGGCCGACAACTGTACACTTTCAATAGATCCAGGTACACTTAGCTTGTCATACCAGGTCTTAGCTCCTTTCGATATGCTTCCAAGAGCACCAATCACGAAAGGTATGGGGCATTATTATTACTTTCGTTTTTCAATGTGTGTATTTTTACTAATTATGCTTTTTTATTATCATTATTATCATTATTATCGTATCTATAGCAAAATTCTCGAGTGTGATTGGTTCCCAGGCGCCTACTTGTCACGTAATCGGCGCGTGATCACGTGACTGTCCAATTAGAGGTGTCCGATGCAGAACTTTTTGTAATTAGATACCTGTAATTGGATACCCACGTGATTTTCACGTCATTTACGTGCGCTTTGATGGCTTCTTTCGCAATGTTTTCGACAGTTTCCAAAACTTAGAAAAAGCGCTACAGACGCTTTTGCCCTAAAGAAGTTCTTAAACGACATTTTTAATCCCGAACTTTTTTCATAGATACGATTAATTAGTAATTGGACGTAATTTCAAATCGGCCTCACGCTTTGCGCTCGTCCGATTTTGAAATTGCTCGCGCGATTACTCCCTGAATCGCACGACACGTTGTCCAATTACTATTAATTGTCATTGTTATCATTGTTATCGTTGTTATACTTATAATCATTATTATAATTAGAGCAGTTTTCAAGTGAGCGTTGTAAAACCAAAGTTACCACTCTAGCCAATCACAAAGGAGACAGATAATACAATGAGCCAATCGAAACTCGTAGGGATGACATATAGCTGATACAAAGCACGGGAAAACTCGTGCGAGCGAGTAACGATTGGTTTCAGTTCTGATTGGATGAGAAAGTGGCGCGAGCTTTTTACGCCAATCACTCAGCGGAGTTGATGCAAAACCAATCACTTTTCGACACTCATATGAAAACCCGCTCTATTATAAATTTATGATTATAAGTATAACAACCGATAAACAATGAGTAACAATGACAATTAATAGTAATTGGACAACGTGTCGTGCGATTCAGGGAGTAATCGCGCGAGCAATTTCAAAATCGGACGAGCGCAAAGCGTGAGGCCGATTTGAAATTACGTCCAATTACTAATTAATCGTATCTATGAAAAAAGTTCGGGATTAAAAATGTCGTTTAAGAACTTCTTTAGGGCAAAAGCGTCTGTAGCGCTTTTTCTAAGTTTTGGAAACTGTCGAAAACATTGCGAAAGAAGCCATCAAAGCGCACGTAAATGACGTGAAAATCACGTGGGTATCCAATTACAGGTATCTAATTACAAAAAGTTCTGCATCGGACACCTCTAATTGGACAGTCACGTGATCACGCGCCGATTACGTGACAAGTAGGCGCCTGGGAACCAATCACACTCGAGAATTTTGCTATAGATACGATAATAATGATAATAATGATAATAAAAAAGCATAATTAGTAAAAATACACACATTGAAAAACGAAAGTAATAATAATGCCCCATACCTTTCGTGATTGGTGCTCTTGGAAGCATATCGAAAGGAGCTAAGACCTGGTATGACAAGCTAAGTGTACCTGGATCTATTGAAAGTGTACAGTTGTCGGCCATCCTGGGAACTGTTCATCTGTTACGTGTCTCTGAGCCTCGGGGAGTGGTTGAGACATAATTAACTGCACCCAGTGGAAAACTGGAGCGAGTCATTATAATAATAATTCAAACTTTCTTTAACTTTGAAATGTATACAAAATTTACAGAAAAAATAACAATTTAAAATAACAATATTAAGTAAAGTTTCAGATAAACCTAATATAATAAATATTTACAAAAGCAATTGAAATATATCCCATCCTAAATTTGTTTTCCTTTATACTCTCATTTACGAAATGATAAAAATTGCTAATCTAAAAAACTAATAACTAATAATCTTATAAGAAATATTATATTATGAAAACAATATATATTAACAAAAATATCTAAAAATGTTCTTTAAAACAAACTCTACCCTTTAAATCTCGCTTGTTTTTTTCTTTTTTTCAATCTCAAAATCAAATTACTCAACCTCTTAGAAGTAAGGTGAACCTCTTAAAATTAAGGCGAACCTTAGTATAGCGAAGGGCACTTTTGAATGTATCCATGAAATTGATGTGCTGTACTCCTCTCCTTTTTAATAGATATGAGTTCCGCTAATCTACTATGGAAACGTTTGCATTCGTTTGCCATGCCTCCGGTAGTAGTGAAGACTAAAGGTGTGAAAGTCCTTTGCTCAACTTCCAAAACCCTGTTCTTGTACAACCTCTTCTTCTCACATTCAATAACATATACAATAACAGTAGCAATGACAATGACAATGATAATGATAATAACTATAAATAACACATTTTCACATTTTCTGGAGACTGAGCCATTGTTTTGTTTTTCATCTTAAAGGGTTAATACAATTTTCTCATTATAGCTGGTAACGTAATAATTTTTTCAATATTTTATTGTAAATGAAATAAAAAATAAAATAAATGGGAATTTGCAGCGGCATTTCCATGAAGTGGCTCTTCATCCACTGTTTTTTGTGGAGTGAGGAAAACTGGAGAACAATATCCTTAGCCAGGAGGCAACCTCACCCTTAAGTAGTTTTCAGGCTGGTCCTGAGTAAAAACTGTAAACATTCAGTAGACAAGGAAGTTTTGAGGAAAATCAGAACATTCTGATATTGGCTGTTCCTTGGTCGGCTTTTTGCAATATGGACCGTTTCTGTATTCATTGTATTCGAAAGCCAGCAACTTCATGGTCCGACTGCAATATATAAAGCTACTGAATCAATATCAGTATCTGCGCAACTGCGCACCTACCCCTCTCCTTAACCCAACAGTAACACTAACTTATTAACTTATTGTAACATGTTGGGTTAGGGGAGGGGTAGGTGTGCAGTTGCCCATACTGATATTGATCCAAGCTACTTACTAACCTGGCTTCGTCGAGCAGTACTGTGGAATATTGGCCTTCGGTTGTATTTACACGGGCGTCGCTGCGTTCAGTCAGTACTGCCACGACCCCGCGACAATATTGCCCAGTGCGGCCCTCGCACTCGGTAAGTAAGAGGTTGTTAATGCTAACTGGTTTAAGTAGAGGATAATAGTTATGCGTATTGTCCGTATCTAAATTTACTTGTATATTGTTTTCTTTTTCTAATGTGCATTTATTTTTAATAGCTTTTTTATGCCTTGATATTTTAACGCTGTCTTATTTCTAGTCTAGATGCTCGACCCTACCAGCTCTGCTGATTATTCCATCGTGTTAAAGTACTGAGTTGTTCAGTTCAGTTCAATTAAAACACTTTAGAACCGGGTAAACGTTAGACAATGTCGAAAGCCTTAGATATTTATCTCACGTAACATCTGTCTCTCTTCAGCTGGACGGGTTTGTGGTTGCTGATATGGTGTCAGCATTTACTCTTGACGGCTTAGCAAATTCCCATCCAATAAAAGTTCCTGTAAACCATCCAGATGAAATCAATGAAATATTTGACTCTATTTCATACAATAAGGTACGTTTTTGTTTCTCCCCATCTGTTATTGTTGCTGTAGGTGACGTAAGTGTTTACATTTATGGGAGTCACAGTGTTTTCAGTGTGTGTACGATTTTAA
>JAHPZR010046411.1:2500-15000 GCA_019787425.1 Platygyra sinensis
GCAAGTCGCTTCACGGAAGATGTTGTAAGCCTCAACTGGCAGTCCTATTGCCTCGACGGACGGACAAAGTTAATGTCTGTTAAGAAATACAGCAATATATACATTTTCAAGGCTATCTTTAAGGTAAATTGAACTCAAATAAACGATGCATTAAATTCAAATCTTCAGTCAATTCAACTTCATGCATGGCAAATCCAGACGGAAAAGCGCTACGCGACCAGAAGCCGGAAATTCAATGCTGATTTCGATTTTATTGCTCGTCTACAAAAATTTATCCAACTACAGTTCATTGGGCATGATTTTAAGATCCATTAAGAAAAAGTTTTTCTCTAAAACAAAGGGAGTGGAGATGTAGAATAGACTTAAATCGAGTCTGAAAGAAAACCGCACTAATTGATTCATGTGCCATATGGACAGGATTTGAATAAATTTGTTCGAGTCAATAACGAGAATGGTTCCCTGAATGAAAATATATTTGGCAAAGTAGAGAAAACTAGCGAAAGAACTCGACAAACACTTAAGGAAGTCTACCACAATTCGTATAACATGTGTTACCTGCAAAGATTTCGACCAAAACCGCTCTCATCTCGAGTCGCCACGCCATAAACAACAACAAAAGACTACTTCGTGTAAACAAAAATAAAAATGGCAATTTCACTTTCGATTGCGAGATATAAAACACCAGGAAACCGATTAAAAGGGTTTCCAAAGTTCTTGCCAACGTTAGCTCTTTTTTTTACGGATGTCAGTTAAGTATGATTTTCAGAAAATAAGAAATTTCACAAAGATAAACATTCGGAGCTTGTTGATAGTGGCAGAAAAGCACGCGCTTTACCTCTGACAATGCCGCGTCGAAATATCAATGAATGTGGGCCGAGTCACATCAGTTAGACCGACTGTCCGTACCATCCAAGGTTACAGGGGGTTTTTTCTTCGATTTCCAGCAAAATAAAATGGAAAACTCTTCCGAGATCCTCTAGGACAACGATCGAGAATATTGTTAATTTTCGCTGCTAAACAATTCTGTCGCGTTTGTTGTTGATGAATTTACTTTTAGCCCAAACAAAGCCTCGCTTTGCAGCGTGACGTCACGTAATTGGCACCCGTAAATAAAAACAAAAATAAACAGAGGGTTGGAAAACAATAGAGCTCCCACGCCAGCAATCTACTTTTAGCCATCTAAACAATACTTCCCTTTGTGAGAAAATATTACTGTACATTAGTTTCAGTTGCACTCCCAGATTGGTTTTAGCTCAGTTCTCAACAAACAAAACATGAAAATAAAAATTCAGCTGCCACAGCAATCCGTGTCAATCACATCAAATAAAAAGACGTGTTTTTCTTTCTCACCTGTAATTTTTTCGCTTCGAGTGTTGGTGATCGTATTTCCACTTCTCCCAAGATACCCCCCAGACAACACACGACCTTGGGCAAAGAAATCGCTGCCATGAAGGACAAGATATCACATTTGTGAGGATTCTGATTGGCTGCGACTTCGACACTGAATGAAAAGCTCTAGTTTTAGCAAACAGAGATTATTGTTTTTCCAGATTATCAAAACCTTCCAGCTGAATTTGCCATCAGTTTTTGTTTTTTTGACTTATTAAACAACACGTGTTCGCGATTTCTAAGAGTTTTCTTTATTCCTTCTAAAATATCCCTGCTAAAAAAAGGCGACAAAACGCGTTCACAAACCTGAAGTGTAACAGTTGGGAAAACGCTTCGCATAAAACGTAAGATGTACAGGGTAAAAGCAAATCTAGGATATCGCATTTTGTTTATCCATGCATTACTGCCTAACTCATATCAGAAAATGATGAATGTCTTATGTGTCGCCAAATATGCAGACATCTTCTGTTTAGCTCACTCTGTCAGACGCAATTTGTTTGTCAGTTCTTTCGTATTCCGAAAACCTTGGTTCGAAACGAATAATAAATCTTGAACATATTAACTCGAACGATTCCTCGAATGCTATTAAACAACGAAATATTACTTTTGATTTATCAAGACGCTCTATCGCGCGGGGTTTCGGCTCGTACCGTACTGATTTCTGAAGCAGATTCTCGAACAATTTCTCCTTGATATCAGGCATCACTTCGGATTGGTCGGACAGAGAACTCAAGCGACTAAATGTTCACCGTGACCTTGAAGAGACTGATAGTATCACAATTGTTTTCTCTCCTCCACATAAACAAAGTCCCGCAGCATGCGGTATTTCGAAATCTTTTGACTATTTCTGTAATTGTTGTTTAGCTTAATGCATGAAAGAAACGTCCCATAGAGTTGCTTTTGTCTGAGATCTTCTCATTTTGAAATCGGCCATAGTTCCCCCGAGAGGCTCCGTTGTACACAATAAACACTATCAATCACTTTTAAGAATATATTTTTTAATAAGCCGTCCCTCTTCAAGGTGGGGACATGAATTATTTGTGATCTCCGTTCATGTGTTATCGTCTCTGTTGTTTATTCTTTCAGCCAGCCAACGCCCTCTTCTTTCATGCCACGTTTAACTAACACTACAATGCAATGCGTTGAAGCGTAAAACATTAAAAAGAGTCATTACGTTGTAAAATCCTGCTGAAATGAGTATTTCCGGGTTCAGGATGTTGGGCCGATTATAGCCAAAACCAGGAACTTGAATAAATACAAAAAGTACTGGATTTTTCCAAAACCAACTGAAAGGGTGATCGCGTTTTTTTTATTCTAAGTTGTGACCGAAACTAATTGCACATTATAATATTTGGATCTACAGAGAAAACATTTCAAGGTGGTCAAATGCTGCTTAGCTATTGGCTGAAAGGACAGAAGTAATGAAAAAAATATATGTTGCGTGCATGGCTGTCTAGATGTTGTTATGTTCTGAGTGTTGTTATGTTTTTAAGTGGGTTTAATGGCGCCGGAGGTCTCAATGCGCCTATTTTGTTATTTTTCTCCACCACGTGCCCAAAATGGAAACATTTTAAGCGATTAATTTTCATCCAATCAGACAAAACTGCGCTTAACTGGTTTGTACACCATCTCTTGTAGGTTCATAGCACTTTTGCTGCACTACAGCACGCTATTTTGTTGCCGTAATTGAGTAGTTAAATGTGGTCGATTACAAATTAAGGTTGCTTTGTAATAATGTCACGCGAACATTTTGTCGCAAAAAATGGTCATAGTTCAACGAGATTCTAGGAGAAATAGCCTCTGTAGTCAACAAATTTTACCCTCCTTTACTAGAAAGTAAATCCGGATACGCACGTAATCATTAATAATGACGGTTTTGTCAGCACTGATTCTGGTCATGACGTATATATGCTTTCTAAGGACCCCTCTAAGGATTTTAAAAGTTATGTAAGAAACAGTTGAGTACAAGCAGGTTGATTGTGCCCACTAGAAAACCATTCAGCAATAAATGTGTCTCATGATCAGTCTGAAGAACTTAAATGGTTTCTTTCAGGTTCTGCTACAAAAACATGAAGCACTAAAAAGAATTCTCTTCTTGTTTACGGTATTTTAAATTCAACACACGTCTTAACGCTTTTTACAGGTTCAGCTGCAGGCCTTTGTTGTGTTTTTTTCCCTTGTCATTATTTTCCGTAAGTCTTAGCCCTTTGTTTATATGTATTATTACACTTTTCCTTGTCCGCCACAATCCATAACATTATCATTAGCCCCTCCCCACCCCGATCACAATTCTAAGAGCAAAATTCCCTCCCGACGGATGGTACGTTCTCTTTTCCTAACAAATTGCTCCAAGGCAGGAACCCACGGGCTCATCATCAAGGGCTGATATGTAGTGTTAGCCGGATCATCAATGTTTCTTCGCAGTACAAGGTGTGAGCTGGGTCGTTCCACTTAGCTTATGCAGACTGTCGCAGAGCTTGGTTTACATAATTTTATGCCTTAAGAGAAAAAATTCTGATTTTGATGTTCATTTCTCGACAGTACTTAGTTAATTGCTTTGCGCTTTCGTTGCCTTGTTTGAAGGGTTTGCTACGTGCGCTATTGCGTCAAAACTGACTTTGTAGCAAATCCAAAAACTGTTTAAATATAATACTCCATCTGCTACTAAGCCCCATCGTTGAACAAGCTAACTATATTCAAGCTATTTTGAGAAGTTCCCTTTATCAAGCGCCTACCTCTTTCTGTGAAGCCTATGTTTTAATCTATTCTTGACCATACACCGCATCTTTAAGGGCTAGTGATTTTGTTGTAATCTTGTTTACGTTATTTTAAAAGCTAATTGGGTAACGGTTGTTCAGAACATAGAGGCCACTACGGTGCGCGCCTCAACAGGAATATCCGCGAGTGCTATTATATCAAATATATATAAAATCAATAATGTTGGCACGAAATCCCGCGGGATGGAATCCCAGCAAAATAAACTTACCCGTGGTCTTAAACTGAACAAAGAAAAGATACCAATCCGCTAAACTATCTGTAAACAGCTTGATCTTCGCGCGACATGTAGGAACACCAAGAAATGGTGGTCTCAGTCTATGTTAAGGAGATGTAAGTGAAAGAGTATTGGTAGGCGCGAACATTGAAAATTTTGGATTTTTTCTTGAATGTACTGTCTCAGTACACTCTCGGGCTGCCAAACGTAACAATGAGAGGCTGACTGGTAAAGCAGATTCGCAAAAGTCTCTCTATTCATAACACAAAAGTTACTTAGGTGATATATAATTAACTTCATGACCTAAGCATCGACTCGGTTCTGAATTATTATTTATTTGTACCTGCTAAGTGTAAGAATTCTCTGACTATAAACTACACGAATACATTTTGAAAAATAGCAATAAATTATCTTAATAAAATATATCAAAAAACATTCAAATTTTTCAAACAAATACTTTGCCACAAACATTTTCAACAATAATGATATATCGTCGAATGGCAAATATGCTCTCACTTCGAGTTAACAAAACAGGTAAAATTAAATTGGTTATTAGAATAGCCGCACCTCATTAATATTCATACCTTATTAAGCGCGCATTTGAATAACAGTGACACGATGAAGAGCGAAATTTGAAAGCGGACAAGCTACATTTTAAAAGAAATGGCGTCAAATTTGGGCGAGCACCTAACTTTTTTTAATCGGCTGCGAAGGAGACTATGCGATCTCTGGCGAACATCTACGATTGGCTCCGATTGCGGACCGACCATCAAAGTCGGTAGCTATCATCAGAGTGAGGAAATCAACTTTGCCCGTGTTCTGAGCCACTCTTTTAAAAAACGCTGTTGTTGGCTTTAATCTTTTGAACTCCGGTTTGAATGAAACAAAATAAATATAAATCAGAGGGTAAGACCGTACACAGCACGAAAAGAACTGCGAAAGTGATGTTTACAAATCACTCTGACAGTTCATTTTTGAACGTTTAGTTGGACGGTAATTTAACATTTGCCACCGGTAAAGATACCGGGCACCGGGCCTTCGAGCAATTCCAATTTTACTCTTCTTTTTTCCTTTCTGACAAAGCCGAACGATATCGCAACATTGTTGGGTTTTCCTAACCTAAGTTTTGGTTTGCTAGGCCTAGTTTTGCTTTCTCATCGTAGTCGTGTTTTTCTCCTTTAAGCTGTCTTTTTTTCTTGACTTTAGTTGTGTTTTTCTCGTCTTAGTTGTTTTCTTCTAGATCTTAGTTGTGTTTTTGTCCCTTAAGGACGTTCGCGCCCAAAAACTTCCCACGCACAGATTTTTTTAAAACTTTGACTGCAGGTAAAAAATGGTAAGACTAGATAAAAAACGTAAAAAAAATCGGGGGTCACCGAACTCGTTTTGAAGATAAGGCGCATCACAGATATATACATTTCTAGGATTTCCAGCCACTAAGGCGATTCTGGCCGGATTCATTACTATCGGCATATAATTAAGTTGAAGAATCATATCTAAGTTATGTGTGTTTAAAACAGCATATATAGGCCTATGTGATAGATCTTTGCTACATATGTCATTAAATCAGCTAGAATTAGCCTTAAAAAAATACAACTTCTAAGTTACGCACACCTGTATCCACGTACCAATTCGGCCCTATTTGAATACTATATGAGAAATAATTAAAACTTCCCACGTACAGATTTTTTTTGTTTTTTAGTATAATGGAAAGAATCAGTAAAGGAAGTGATCTGCCGAAAAAAAAGTGGGGGTCACCGACCATCCAAAAAAAATATTCGCACACAAAGTTAACGCAAAGGTCATCAGCCCTATATTTTGTTGAGTTTTCGACTCCGTGCGCGCGCTTGAAAATGACGTGGCACGCGCGTGACCAATGAATAGCGTGCGCACTAGAGATGCGCAGTAGCAATGGGCGCGAACGTCCTTAAGTTGTGTTTTTCTCTTGTTAAATTTAATGGCTGTATTCAGGCTTTTCAGCTAGGCCTTTTTGGGTTCTTTTATTTTTGCAGGGCCCTTGTTGATGTCAGCTTTATTGCTGAAGAGGTAACTCTCGGCGGTCAAATAACATTTATTATTATTAAACGAGGACACACTGTTGCGGACACATTGTTGCCGACACAAATGTTTCCCCGTTTTCCCGCGCGCAACATTTGTTTCTGATTCTGTTCAGAAACATTTTGTGTCCGCAACAAATGTTTCCCAGGTTGCGCGCGCAAGGAAACGTCATGAGCAACAATGTTTCCGCAACAATGTTTCCTCGTTTGCCACGCCTTTAGCTGTGTTTAACAGAACTAATATACAAACTGTGGTTACAAACATGACGTGTTACGAAAAAATTATTTTTAAATTAATAAAATCATAGAACTTAACTTGTAGATACAAAATTTAAGTTGCTTTGTGATGAATTAACTCTGGAGTCCCAGATAAGGCAAAGCGGTAAATGGATGTTGAGAAGGAGTAAAATATGACATTGAATGATGTCCACCCAAGTTACCTCGCCCTGTTTTGAAAAATCTTATTGTTTTTGCCACCAAGAGGAGCCATTTTGTTTGTTTTCTTTGATGGCCAGTACTATGATCAGGTTGACGGAGTTGCCATGGGCTCTCCTTTGGGCCGATTTTAGCAAACATCCTTATGTGCCATTTTGAGGAGAAGTGGCCGCGTTACGAAATAGTTGCGATTGTTTTACTGTCTGGTTTACATAGGTCGATGACACTTTTACCTTATTTCGCAACAAAGAGACAGCTATCAAGTTTCTTCATTATCTATAAAACAGCCGGGATGACAACATTCAATTTACCCGTGACTGAATTTAAACACAACCAAGAATTCCTTTTCTTGATGCTTCAATCAAACGCCATGATAACAACAACTCCGGCGTCTGTGTTCTATTCAGTTTTGCTTCCTATTTGAGTGCCGCTGTAAAACTCAAGGGCATTTTTGTTTAAGAATTTGCTTTCATCTATCAGTAATTTCTCATCCTTTGTTACTTCAGCGACCGAGAAAAATCTCATAACATTGATGGTAGCTTTAATCGCAGAGTCCCACATGGCTTTTCGCGGCAAGTAGGAGTTGCTTATTCATTTGTTTTGGGTAGCTTTCATACAGAATGTACATTTATGGGTCTTTATGATCAGGTGTAAGAGTCGCTAAAAACACCTGAACAACTGTCACAATATGACCCGGGTCCATGAACCTCCTATTTATGCTACCCCTAAAAACATTATAGTAAACAATACAATAAAACAAGTACATTGGAAAAAAAAAGGAATTCACAGTGTTTAGTTCGCTTTAATATTAAATTAATTTTCAACTTGCAATCTTGGTAAAGTCACATAATTTTTGATCGCAATGCTGCAAAGGACCGCAAACGAAAATGCTGCCGGTTTACTGACGTAGGATCTGTAAAAGATCTGATCAGCCAAAAATAGAAGGACTAGAAACGTAACACATGATGATGCAAGGCTGATACTAGGTAGAAAGCTTAATGTGACAACTACATGCATGATAGAATCCAAACTGAAAGCCAAGAATTGCCGCCGTGGACAGCTGTCTCGACCTTATTAGGTCTCGTCAGCACAGTGTAGGATCTTTATTTCCGATTGTAAGTGATGATGTTAACTGAGGTAACCTATGACATCTGAAGTAATCGGCCGGTCAACCGATCATGCACTAAAAGCATGATTTTTCTGCGGGACAGTTTTTGTCTGTCTATAGGCTTTGTACATTATGAATAAAAATAAAATAATAAATGGGAATTCGGTCGGTTTTCCAATCCAAAAACGGTCTTAACCCGCCGCTAAGAAGCTTTTAACGCTGTAAAGTAATAACGACAAGAAGGCAACTAAGGCGAGTCTGGAAAAATGTATTGCCAGTTTTGAGCAATTTAGTATTTCATTCATACACTGTATAATGTCGATATTACGACGTTTACACTCTGAGCTTGGGCTACCCGTGAGCTAACATGTGATTCATGTTTGATGTTCGAACTATCAGTAATATTAAGTAATTAAGGTTATTCCTCACAATTGCACTGCGCATCCTTTCTGCGCATAATTTATGGCGTCATTTAGCGCGCTCTCGTGCACGTGCACACTGAAAACATGGCGGATTTGCCTTGATATTGAGCTCTTTCAGTTGAAAAATGGCTATAGCTCACCAACGAGCATGGGCACCCCAATTTTTTTTCCAGTCATTGTAATCAACTTATCATAAACTTTGCTTGAGGAAAGACTGACCTGATTTCTATTGCTGAAAATTGAATAAATAGCGAAAATAGCAGGTAAACTGTGGTCTTTTCCTTTTTGCCCTACGGTAACCATGTCAAGAAATTTGGTTGAAATTTTAATCAAGGATTCAGCTTTCTGTCTAAATCAAACTTAAAAAGTTTATTTGTGTCCGATACAACGCATTGACTCCAGTTTAATGCGTGTTCTCATGAGTCTCGGTCACAAAAATTTACAATTATTACTGGGAATGCGTTCTTGTAATAAGCGTTAAATATTGCCAAAATGGGTCATTTTCAATGCCCCAGTGCTCCTTAATGAGTATGGGCACCCCCCTTTTTTATTTCAAAATTGAAGTTCTCATATGATAAATATTCAGTGGGCAAAGTTTGAACGAAAATCTATTGTCAGTTTTATTTCAGGGGAATTACCTTAATAATGATAATTGAACTGAGAGGAGTGCAATTTGGTCTGAAATGATACACGTGATTTGGAAATCGACAAATTGCACGACCCGAAGTTCAATTGCCATTTTGTTAGATCCATTTTGAAATCACACAATTTAAAAGCCAAATTTGCCAAACAATGGCTTTTTTGTCTTTCACTTCCCTGCAATGAGATTGGTTAGTTTAAAAAGGCCTTAAAATCTTATTGGTTGTTTTGTTTTACTGTCCCATTCTCATTGGCTGAGAAAAGGATGTGATTTAGAGCAAAAGATAGTGCGATTCGTGAATAAATCGCCGAGAGCCAATCCCATTGCAAGGATAACCAGTGATTTCAAAATGGATTTAATAATTAACAACTATTCACCGAAGTGGAGGTGGCTAGTGGTGAATATTTACCGAGCCGCGAAGCGGCGAGGTAAATATCCAACGCTAGCCACCGACACTGAGGTGAATAGTTGTTTAAGTATATACTAAAACAGTGAGATAATATACACCACAAAATTTGGATGATTTCTTCACTTGTCCCAGCCGCAAACGGGACGCCATTTTGGGCCGCCACGAAGCTCTTCGGAACGTCTCACAGGATTGGTTGAGAAAATGATATACAAACAATGGTAACAATGAACCCTAACCCTAAAACAATAGAGCTTCGTGCCAACAAGATCCAATGAAATTAGAGGTTCTAGAGAGCTTCGTGACAACAGCATTTTCTCTTGAGTTGCTCGGAGGTAAATAGCACAGGATATTCGGAGTTTGATGAGCCAATCAGCGCGCGCGTTTAACACTATCTACTGTTTTAGTATCTACTTATAAGAGTTTTAGCAGGTTCTAAGTGTGAACGGGAGAGCGCGCTAAGTGTTCGGTTCGCGAGCGTATTTAAGGTGGCTGAACACAGTTTTGGCGCGCGCTCTTGCTAACGTGATTCAGCGCGCGCACAAGTATTGCAAAAAAACAAACATGGCATAAATAGAGCGATCATTTTATTTGCTCAATGTTTGCGCTATCTGTACTATTTTTTTCTTCATAAATGAACACAATGTATTGTATTGAAGGTTTTACTCTTTTATTTCAAAGGTATATTAGAAAGGTAACGATGCAAAGAACTCAGGTCTGCTATTTCTTTGTTGCTAGAAGAACCCAGTTAAATGCAGCGCATGCGTAGTAAGTCGAAAAAAGTGCGATTGAGTGAAAAATTGTCTTATCGGAGGCGCTTATTTCTCGAGAACCACTCATTAGAATTTCACGAAATTTGGCACGAAAATACTTTAGGAAATAAGTAACTGGAGGATTGAAAAAAAATTGAACTTTAACAAAGGAAATTCAAGATATGCCAGTGAACCTTTAAAGAGGGATAATAAAAGATCTGTTTGTTAAATTATTATCAAAATAGCGTTAACTTGCGAGTATCGTTACAAGCTTGTTGCATGCAAATTACAAAGAAAATCTAATGACTAGATTTTCTGCAAATAAACAAAACCGATTTTAAACACCTGTTTATATTTGATCATGTTGCCGTGGCAACGTTACATACGTCAGCTTAATTATCAAAAAGTTGAAGTTTGTGTTGTTAACTTGCTTGCTGCCATTTTTGGTGACCAAAGGATTAAGGGTTTTAGAGAAAAATGTAATTGAAACAGAGGTATCAAAAACTGTGTTCAGCCACATTAACTGCAAGTATCGCGCGAATAGCTGATCAGTTCTGGACAGGATAGAAAGAAACAAAGAACGGGATAAACACAGAAATAGTGTATGAAATTCGAAAACAGATAAAACTAGCCGCTTTTGGTCACTGAAGTCTAAAAAGAGGACAAGATTAGTTCCTGTAGGCCACAGAAGGCTTATCTGACATTCACGCTGATAACTTTGAATCTAAAGCCCTCGAAGGCCCTTCGGGAAAAGCATACCGGCATTTAATCAAGATTAGCACGGCTGCCCGGCGCAAATGAGATACGGGGTTAAACACCAAGCGATCAGGTGATCGTAGCAAAGCAAAATGGATAACAAATTGTTCACTTGCGGTTTTTTCCTCGACTTCGAAAAGGCTTTTGATACTGTGGATCATTCAATTCTTCTGAGCAAGCTATATCACTACGGTATAAGGGGCCCAGTAAACGAATGGTTTTCATCCTACTTAAATGGCCGTGTCCAAACTACTCAAATTGATAAACAAATATCATCTAAAAGAAATGTCCTAACAGGGGTCCAACAAGGCTCTGTTCTAGGCCCTCTACTTTTCTTGATATATATTAATTAGCAATTAGATTATGAGCTCGAGATTTCTATGAGGTGATAGTTGATGAGGCCGAAGGCCGAATCAACTATCACCTCATAGAAATCGAGAGCGAATAATCTAATTGTTTTAGTAGAATTCTTACTAAAATTTACTTTTAATAACGGTTTCCAATTGAAGGCTTCGGTGGAAAAAGGGCGTTAGGTTTTTTACTGAAAAGTGAACTTTGTCGAAAACGCTCCAAATTTCGCATGCAGTTTTGTTTCCGTGTGTCAAACAATGTTCTGCATGTTTTTTCCCTGAAGTTTGCTTCCTTTTTGAGATATTACGTATGCAAAAAAACCACATTTTTCCAAGGGCATCCTCTGGGGACCTTTTGTTGAATGGAAAACAAAAGAAACCTTTTGTTTCGCTAAGCGATTAACTCACTATAATACCTTAAGCTCTTACTACTGCTTCGTTAGCACAAGCGGATGAGGCGCTGAACGGGCCAGATTCGAATTTGTTTTGCCGTGACACCGGTTCGACACGAGGTCGCTCAATTTTTTTTTTCGCTCTGTTCCTTTTCTTTTTTCAAAAATGAAGATATCTATTTTTAAAAAAATACGTATACAGCGGGAATCTGGAGAGATTTTTTTATACAGCTTATTGTGACGTGAGACAACACGTGAATTTCGATCGAGCGTCAAAGCAAAGAGAAGTGATGCATGATGCAGTACAGCTCTTTCGACTAATATCTTAAGCATTGTTTTTAAGTACCTTGTAGCCTGCCTGGTGGTTGATAGGCATCATAAAGCCTTGATAACCCGTAAGTCACCAGCATGTTTTAAAGAAGCAAAACGTGTTCTGTAACTTCCAACGCAACTGATATCAGCGGCAAGTCAGTTATCAGCGTTCGAAGTCAGGTCGATCCAGGCAGCAAAGTCCAAGAGCAGTTCTTGCCCAAGAATAAAACCCTGTCGTGAGTTGTGGCCCATTTGCCAAGCGTTGCTAGCTTCAAAGTTTGGAAAATGAGAACTGCTTTTAGACTTATAAAATTTTTCTTGCATCATACTCCATGTTTACCCGCGCACGAGGTGTAACAGAACCTTCCCGGCATGCATTTCGATCACGTTCGGCAAGACAAGCCAAGACAAGACAAGACAAGACAAGACTCCGTAAATCACACTCGTCTTCCGACGCCCGCGCTACGTACGGCTCGCGGCTTCGCATATTAC
>JAHPZR010046411.1:22500-27500 GCA_019787425.1 Platygyra sinensis
TGTCGTGTTGGTGTCTCGAAACGTTTTTCACCTAGTATCAGCGTTGCAGTCTATTGTCTTTATACGTTTTCGGCTGATCAGGTCTCTTGTAGATCCTACGTTGGCAGCGCTTATCGTATGCGGTCCCTTACAGTTATTCACTCCTTTCTATCCCACCTACTGATTATCTATCACTCAATATCCTACCTACTGCGAACCGTTCTCCCTAGATTCTATCTGAGACCTTTCACTTCGCCTATATATCGCTAAGTGTCCTGTTTACTCTTCCTACAATTTCTTTTATCTTACCCGCCAGGGCTCGAACCCCGCCCTGAAGTGAATGTTCTTAACCACTACCCCGCTCCGATCGCTGTTGAAAATACTGCATCATTTTGTGGTACTGAATTATTTTTGGCCCCATTCTAACTCGGGCAAAACGTCCGAAAGTACCAGAGTTTTCTAAGCTGAGCTTTGACCAGTTTTGGGCTTTAAGGCGGGGGTACACGTGAATAGGAGTGAAATTTGAAGTACTACTGATTAAAAGGGAATTGCCAGGATTAAAATGGGCTGGAAACACCCGTCTGCTAATTCTTCACTTCAAATTTCAATTTTCCAAATCCATCGAATCTTCAATATTTCATATTTTTTCCAATTTAACCTATTCTTTGAGAAAAAATATCTCTTTTCCAAAATGTCCAAAAATCACCCAAAAATTTACACAAAACCGCCAAACGGTGGTAATGGTTATAAGCATAGAGATTTTAGCCTTCCTTAAAACGTGACCGAGATATTGGCAGAAAGGCCGTGTTAAGCGACGTCAAAACAGCCTTCAAGTGTGCCCCCGCCTTAAGATCTAGAAATTACCGGTTGAAAGAAAAACTTCGATTGGATTGCTTTCAGGATTGGAAATGAACATTGACTCACGTAACTAGAGGCTCTCTTGGTTTGAGTGCCTGGTTTGATTAATAATTAATGCTATCCTTAAGGAATTTTTTTGTTTCCTACCACTAAGAAGCTTTAACAAGATGCCATATTCTTGAACTAGGTCCTTCTTTGCGGAAGCCACTCTTAGCATCAGCTGCTTTGGTCTGGCGGTAATACCGACTTTAAGGAGAAATTCACAATCACCCTTGGTCAGCGGTCTCTCGATAAGGAACTGTTTCTTGTCTATGGTCAAAATCTGCTCAAACTGAGAGAGGTTATCGAACAAAATAAGCAAAACAAATAAATCAACCGTGCATTCTACTTCCACATTACTAGTTAAATAGCTATACAATTTCCCTTATTCACACTCCTGCACTCCGGGTGAGTTTTAGGAAGTGCTGCGGGTAATAAGTTAAATTTTTAGGGATTTCTTCGCTTTCAGAAAAAAATTTCAGCCAAACGTTTTAGTGAATACCTGACCTAAGCTGTCATTAGAAAAGCGCGTGACACTCAAAGTTCTGATCCTGTTCTCAGTTATCGACCTCGTTCCCATGATCGTTTCCTTTGCTGAGAACGAGGTTGCTCAGCTATCAGATAAACCCTATGCAGACCCCTTTGAACGTCTGGAACCAATCAGGAACTAATAGTTTCCCGCGCTTGTCAATGGCAGAAATATCTCTCACGCTTGCGAACGAAGTGGGGCGGTCTTTTTTTGAGGCGGGTGAATAGGGGTATGCAGATCCACCGATCTGTGCCTTTTTTTCGCCAAATCTGTCGATCCGCTAAATTTTTGTTCAAATCCGAAAACAGAAGTGAACGCTCCTGTTAATTTCGCCCAAATAGTAAAGAAGGCAGCATGCTTGATAACAACAACACAGTACAATTCCAATAACAATCTCACACCTGAGTTTAAAAGAACTGCTTCTTTCGAAAAATGAAAAAAACTTTGGTTGAACTAATTAACTTACCGATCAAGGCTGAAGAAAGATCTATGATCCAAATTTCGTTTTGGAGCCAAGATCCGAACATAAGACAGGAACATTTCGGAATCCGCGTCAAAAATAACAGCTGATCCACGATCCACTGTGTTTTCAAAATCCGCGAATCCGCTCCATTTATCGCACAAATCCACAATCCATAACCCTTTGCATAAATGGCGCTTAAATTTGAATAACAATACTCATACATCCTTAGCCTCACATCCATTTGAAAACTCCTTTGTCTTGAAACATGAATGCGAGGCTAAGGATGTACCAAGTATTGTTATTCAAATTGAGGCGCCATTTATGCAAAGGGTCTATGCGCTTTTTAAGGCCAAATCCGTCGATCCGAAAACCTATTCACCCCCTCTATATTCAACTTCTCAATAGGTTATTGATATTTACGGTGTAATAAACTAAATGTTTACCCAGTTCAGATACATCAAAATGAGATCTTTTCGGTGAGCACTGGTTTCTTCAGTGACTAGAAGTTCTTTGACGTCTTGCACTTTTTCGTAATCTTCCACTGTTAAAGAATTCCCATCTGCATTGAAAAGACCATCATTTAAACAAATTACATTATTAACACAATGAAATTTTCAACGAAAAAGGAATTGTTGGGAGTACAGTGCAACGGACTGCCAAGGTTGACAGTCTTGTTGGACTAACGCGTGAGATGGGCATGCAGAATCTTTTGCAGGCCTGAGGCCTAATCGTTGCTTTTGTCGATTGTTTTCTTGGAAAGTTTCATCTCATACTGCTCTGTCTCAACCCAGGTGCATGAAAAGATAAGAGTGAATGAAAACTTGGTTTGACTTGCGTGCAAATTTGATCTCGGCCGAAGTGAGTGCAAGTGATCGCAAGTAAACTCAAGTGCACCGGCAGCCTGGCCAAACGTAGTCACAAGTAGTTCAAATTTTTCAAATTGCCATTGCACCTGCTTGCGAGATCGTTTGGCCAGAGCTTTAGACTGTGCGACAGTCTGTACTGTAGGATTCGTTCTGTCTTGCGTTAAATAATTACGCTATTCCGCCCCGTGACTTGTATTTAAATGCTCGTGATAAATGCATTTAATTTGTTTGGCTGCAATCTTACGAGAGCTATACAAGTACGGTTCGTGTTTATTTCAGTAATACCTTGAGCTGAAGTTTCCATTTCAAGATACAACACTGCTTCTTCGTCAGGTATCGTGAAGTCGACACCAGGTCCCCCACGTGCACTGCGAAAATGTCTGCCAACAAATTCACCGTCTTGTAGGCGTAACACCTTACACTCCTTTTCGTAGACTACACGACAAAACTTGAACAAGAACGGAGCGCGAGACAATCTTTTTACCATGGGGGGAGGGACAGACGTCGTTGTTACATGTCCTGTAACCAAGGAATGATTGCCAAGTACCGGCGACGCTTCGGAAGGTGTATGGATATTCCCTGAAACAGTTGTCTAAAGAAAATAAATAAAAGTTATACAACGATTTGGAGTGTTATAACCATAGAATATCCCTTGTACTTAAAGGTTTGGGTACATAGCAAGAAAATACCGCGAGTGACAACGGGGTTATTCCATGGTATACCACGAGAAAGTGTTCAATAAGATTTTATTCTTGCTAACCCAATCAATGCAGCGTGCGATAGGAAGATTGGGTGTGATACCTCTGGGCTCATTGGCTGAACTATCAAGCAAATGATTTAATTGAGCAAATGATTTAATTGTTTTAGTATAAATCTACTAGTCGTTCAAAACTGTATATAAATACTCTTCACAGACACCTCGAAAGAAGAGGCCGTCATTGAATTAACTCTACGTGGTCGTCCACTTACGTATCTAATTTAAACAGAATTTATTCTTTACAAAAGCGGGCGGTGCGAGCTGTTACAAATTCAGAATATCGAGCACGTACTGCTCCTCTTTTTACCAAACTGAAAATTTTAGACATCTTCCAAATCAATACCCTCGATATTGCTAAATTCATGTTCTGCTACCACAATAATCTACTGCCTCCAATTTTCCTCAATCTGTTTATGACAAACAGTCAAGTCCATAAATATGACACAAGAACAGCTGGTAATTATCGTGTGCATCCCTGTCGTACGAACATCAAGAAATTCACTATTCTTTACCAAGGACCTAAGGTCTGGAACTGTCTTCCTGCCTCTATTACCAATTTGTCAAGCTTTCCTACGTTTAAAAGCAAAGTGCTAGAGTTTTTACTTTAATAGTTTCTGAGTTAGTTTCTGCCGCACTCCTTCGCAGCCCTTATCTTGTTTAATATTGTGATGTCGAGGTGGCCTCTCCTATAAGCCTGGTGGTTTCTTGAGGTCTCCTCGCCTAACAACTTGCTGTATATTATTATTGTTATTATTATTATTTATTTTCTTTTTTTCTTTTTTTAATCTGTTGTAATATAAAGGCAAATAAATGATGATGATGATGATGATGATGAAGATGAGATTTTTCCATGTAATCGCGTTTGCCGAGCCAGCCCGGCTCATTAAGCCAATGAGAGTACAAAATCAAGCTCGCTCCTGTTTCCCGCGCTTCATCGCATCAGCAATCAACCGGGCTGGCTCGTCTCATGTAATACCGAGCTGAAAGTCATCTCGGCACACCGAAGCAGCCCGGCTAATGTAATCAGGCCCTCAGTTGGTTATAGGTTTATCGACGGTCACGTTGACAAAAATAAACTGAGCCAGGCCCGTCGACACTACGCCAGAGTAATTTGAAACCTCGTTCACAGGCCTTTTCCTAGCCCTGGGAACGAGGTTGACTCTGAAAGCGCATCAAATGTTTTCCATCCACATTACGTCGGGGAAATTTAAAAAGCAACAATCACTGTCAGTTATAGATTTGTGTTTGAGTAAAACTCGGGCAGGGAAATATTATAATTATCGTAGCGTCATCGTTTTCGAATAATTTCGCTTTCAAATGTGTTCCATCTCACACTAAAACGCAAAACCACTGTTTTCAAAATATAAAACAAACAGCGGTGATAAACATATTAAAAACTTGCATTTTATAACCTTGCCGTTTCGAATGCTAGTCAACATACATTTTCACAAGTATAACCGTTACAAATTTTTGGAAAGCTATTTATACTGTAACAATGGGGGTCTGGAA
>JAHPZR010046411.1:37500-56205 GCA_019787425.1 Platygyra sinensis
TTTCTCCCCGTCTCCCTCTCCCTCTCCACTTGTCCGACCGCACTTTTTGCTCATTCAGCCGCGCTCATATCTCACTCGCTTGCTCGATCCCTCCGCCTGGAAAATGGAACCTTTAAACTTCTAAAGCTGACTGGCTTGGCTGAAGAAAAGAATATTTTACAACTCTGGAATAAGTCCAGACAAGATTACATATTTAGAGATGATTATCTCATAATCGAACACCGACAGGTCACATGATTGCTGCAAGAAATAAATTCTCCCAACTAGAACATCTAATCCTTAAGAGAATCTGTATGTTGATATCAGTAATAAAGAGGGAGATTGATACATGATTTAATTCTCCTTCCTGGTGTTATAAGACATGTAAGGTGACTGGTAAAGAGAATTTGTTTGTTTACATTGGAACCGTAAAGTTTTTAAAACACTTAACACGATGTTAATATCGCCTGTGTGTTATTGTGTAGCGCTTAACCCCAAATGATATCTGTCGAATTTTCATCTGAACTTTATGTTAGCGTAAGCATGGTGTTAGCATGAGATCTGCCTGTTTTGCATCACGTATTTTAAACTTTCAATCTTGTTTTCGCGTGGTGATGTCAAGGGCCAAAAGATTTGTTGAACAAGTAACCTAAGTTAGAAACACTTTGTTATCTTTAGAATTTCTTTGCGTCATAGACATCGCTGGGACTGCTTAGCCCAGAGAGGTAATAACACACTGTACGAAGCAGAGAACCATTTCTGGAGTGATGACAACTCACTGACAAGTGGGGTTCCTGTTTTGAGTCATTGAAATGGTTAGCCACGTTAAGTTTCTCTTCAAAACCAGACGATAAGATTTCATACACATGTAAACGAACACTCGCCGCATCGCCCGCTCAGTCGTGATACATAAGAATTATGAAGATCTCTTTCGTTCGTTTATCGACGCACGTGTCGAGGGCAACAAAAATAACAGTCGGTTTGTTTGCTTACGGGCTTTATAAATTACGAGGAATTTGAGTAAACTCAAGAAAACTCATGCAAATCCAATTATTTCAGTCGTAAGATAATTTGAAAGTGTGTCGTCGCATATGAGTTTTTGTAAATCAATTCAATAAGGAAACAGACTTGGATAAATGAAAGGAAACAAGAAAACCCTGATTTGGGAGACTTAGGGACGAAGAATGTCTATTCTGACTCTCTGTGCGAGATGTGACCAATCAGTTTGCCTAAAATAGGATGATACCACGCATTATAAGGCTGATAATAATTTTTCACACCACGGATCCGTTTTTCGCACCTACTGAGATGTGTTATAAATTTTAATTAAGTTAATTCCACAACAATACTTGCTGGAACAGAGATCTGGACAATGTTTTCGATGGCTGTGTTTTTATTTGGTAAAGCAACTACAAAAACACTTAGCTCTTTCACAATACAGCAAGACACGCATCGACATGAAAGGGGAAACAAAGGGATCCGTGTCACAAGGTCAAAGGATAAATCTTAAGTAACAAAACTTGTGTACTTTTCTATTTCTTAGCAAAATTCCAAGTTGTTACGAATTGGAAGTCTGCGACCAATCAAGAGATCGGAAGTGAATTGTTTCTGTTAGATGCTTATCAGCGTTGATTCTAGTTGATAGTTTACTAAGCCAATAGAAACGCTTCAATAGAATCAACTCGGCGAGTAAACGACCGCTGGGTATTTAAACCGATCAAGTCTCACTTACTCACCACATGCGCTCCTCGCACTGGGAAGAGAAAGTTTGAACGGCTCAGAAAAAAACAATTCAAACTTTGCTTTGCAGCGACGAGTACGCATACCGTAACAATCGAATATGGATTCCGCATTGCTGTTTGAAGAATTCACGGATGCAAGCGCTTTAGATTTTACCAAGTTAGAAGAGCAATACCCTTTATGCGGATATTTGCAGAACAGCACAGATGGTATGCTTGATCAACACATTGACTCGATGACTTTATCTTGTCCGGTAGATATCTACCTCGATTACTTGTTTTCCAAAGGCATTGTGGACTCTATGGACGATCACATCTTCCTAGGACCAGATTGCGATGAGGTAGGGGAGCTGAAGGAACACCTTATTTCCTCAGTGTTCAACTCGTACTACAAGCAAACGTTTGAAATCGAGAAGGGCACGTGCGGGAAAGATAACCTCGTAATGTCAGCGAGTTTATTGCTCCCTGACGTCAGCGATTCCAGTAGTGATTCAGCCTCTCTGAGCGATGCAGTCAGTGATATTTCTGATAACTTGGAAGGGCTTGCAACTCGATATCAATATCCAGGGCCAGAAGGTCAAACAGCAGTTTTGGGCCTCCCGCTCACCAAGCCAGGTGCAAGCAAACAGGCGGACGCGCACGCAGAACGCGCGAGACGTCGCGTACCCACGCGGGAGTACAAGTGCAGTTTTCCAGGCTGTAGTAAGATGTACACCAAGAGCTCGCATCTTAAAGCGCATATACGACGCCATACTGGAGAAAAACCTTTCGCTTGTACGTGGAAAGGATGTAACTGGAGGTTCTCGAGGTCGGATGAATTGGCTCGTCACAAGCGCTCTCACAGCGGGATCAAGCCATTCATTTGTGATTTGTGTGACAAAAGGTTTTCTCGCTCGGATCATTTAGCCAAGCACAGGAAGACTCATTATCGTACGAGGAAGAACTCTTCTTTTGTTGTAAAAATGTGAAAAGACGCAGGTCTAAACTAATTTTTTTATTGAAACTGCGGAACTTTACATGTCATGTGATGTTTCTAGTTCAAAACCAACACGTCAAGAGCTTTCCAAGTACGAACCCTTGTTGTTTAAGTTTATCTATATGATGTCTTACTTTCTGTGTAAATATGTTTTTACATAACCACTTCCGAGCTCACCATTCACAGATATAAATTTGTTTTCTCTGGTGTTCGTTTCCAAGACAACTTCCGGTGTATAATTTATAATACGACAATGAATTTCACTGTTCGACGAAAACAACGAGAAATGTATTATGGTTTTCGCTATAGTTTGAAGAAGAGAGAACAAATTGAATGTAGGACAATTGCCACGACAAGTTGTTAACAATATTGAGATGTTAAATATTGTAAAAGACCCTTGTACCATGCAATAAAGTCCATATTTTCTCTATAAATTTATTGTTATTATGACAACCAACACTGTACAGACCACCCCTTATAAAGCGGAACAAAGAATGTGTTTGTGGTTTTTCTGTCAACAATCAGCAAATGAAAACAAAGAAGACCTTTTCGCTGATACTTCACATGTTTATTTCCGGACTATTCATCATTATGTTACATAATGAATTACGTCATTCTGTGCTGTCCATTTGCCAGACAACTTAACGACTGTCGGTTCGTCTGCCTTTGTAAAGTTAAAAATTTAAATTGAGGGTCTCTTTCGGCTCACAGTTGAAGTCCACTAATCGAATAATCTGGTCTTGATGACTAACAAGAGTTTTGTTACCGTTTGAACGAAGTGTGCAACAAGAATTTCAAGGTAGCGCCTGGCCGGACATTTAGGACATTTAGCACTTAGATATTACCAGCCGCAGCAAAAAACTCTTTTGTACATCTGGTTTAAACTTCTTTTTTAAGCTTAATATGTAAGCTGTATTTGCTAATGGAAATACTAGCAAGCGGGCGAGTTGATAGTCCGTGCCTATGTTCTGTTGCATGTCATGTGTGGATGGCAAATCCTGCAAATCGCAGCATGAATCTTATCACTTAGAGCTGGTTTTTTAATCAGTGCAAAATCTAAGTTAAAGGATTCCTGGCCATATTTGGAAACCTCATTTATGGCTCTTTTTTTCGTCTCCTCACATAGTTTGTCCGTTGTCTCTGCCTCTGTTGTCTATTCACGCTTGCAGAGATCCAATCAGTATAAATAGATTACTTTATAGAAAGTGCGACGTACGGATTTTTATTCACGAGTTGCAAAACTTTGCAAAACGAACGAGTGAGCGCAGCGAACGAGTGAGTTTTCAAAGTTTTGCAACGAGTGAATAAAAATCCGTACAAAGCACTTTCTATGCTGTAATCTGTTTATTGTATATATAACGAGAATTAAACACAACCATTCAGTTTTAGCTTTTTTCCGGCACCATAAGTTTACATGCAGAACGCTGAGAACGTAATGAATGACCGAGCGTAATGAAAAACAAATCCGCTTTCCTGTCCAGATATAGGCGTACAACGAGCCTACACAAGCTTAAATATAATAGGGGAGAATTCGTAAATACATAGTGAGAAATCTTTTCGTTTGTCCATAATTACTGTCAGATTCAATCATGTCATGGCGACGTTTCGCGCTGTGCAAAGACAAATTCGGACTCTGTTGACTTACACTGTACTGTTTAAATTTGAATGTTCCTCCTTGAATGTTGTTGGCTTTCTGATGTTAAATTTACTTCCTCGGTTTCTTGAATGGCTATTGATTCTCAAACTGAAGTTCTAGCGCTCAAGATATTTGTTAGATATATTCCATTGCTGTTTTTCCGAAAGTGAAGTAAAACGGGAACCGAAGCCATGTTATCGAGACACAAACTTCAAGCGGACGCTAATTTCAAGCCCGCGCTTCTCGGAAGCCATTAGAGTGCTTAACTCTGATTGGCTTAGTGATTCTATCATGAACGGTGATTGGTTATATTTTTCACATGTGAAGAACGCTATACGCAAACCTGATTGGACGTATCGCTTTTTTCACCGGTGAAATATAGCACATATAGAATTCTATTTGCAAGGTTTATTGCCTAAAATTCTCGCTATATATACAATAAATATCTGGGAGTTATGCCGGGGCCCACTAGAGAGCCATTTCATCAAAAAATGTCTTTAACAAAATCAAGCCGCGTTAGTAACTGATTAGTGGAAAATCCAGGGTGGTAAACCCAGGATTTTCCCCATTAAGACCAAAAACTGAAATTTCCCCCTCTATGATGGGCTCGTGCATGCCATGCCCTACCCTACTTTTGGCGTGACCAATGATTCCATACTCTATTTGAGACCAAGAGCGATACACTGTTTCTAATCAAAACCGCTAAAAAACTATGTAGCCTTTAGCGCCCGGTACCGTACTTAAATATCCCATATAAGGGACTATCCCCCCTCTGCCCCCGTGGAAAATAATTTTAAATCTTGTGATCTGGCCTGCGAGCAGGCTACATCACAAGGAGCTCTTATTTTAGCTTCATCTATTTTCGTTGATGATCTGATAGCAATATCATAGAAGATATGACAGACGCAAAACATTTTCTATCCATTGTCTTAAATCTTCAAAATCAAAATACAGAGTATGCCGGCAGAGTTTTACAGAGTCATTGGTTGCGATCCTAACTGATGGCAGATAAAACATTTTGTAATCATATCGCGGTGATATGCATTGGGTATAATTTTCAGCTAAAATTCAGGATATTTTAGAGCGGGGTGCGTAAAGTATTAGCGTGATGCTTTTGACATATTCAGAAAGCCTCCCTGTAACATGCTCACGTTGACTTTCGAAACAATTCAAAATTGTTTTGACCTATAATTCCCTTTCGAAGGCGTGAAAGCTCTATTTAGACTAACAACTTAAGCACCAAGCCGAGCTTATGGAAAATCCCAAAAATTCTGGATACCTTAAATCAATGATCATGATCGGAGAGAAAGACCCTTTGGTAATTTCTTGTGGTCCGAAATTTTCTCTTGACCCGTCTATGAATTTTACAGTCAGTCAATATAAAGGTGATTGTCTTTTAATTGTGCCGGCTAAATAAAGCAAATCTCGAGGAGCATGCAGACCAATGCAGCATTTTATTTCATACTAATCATAAGCATATCTTTTAGCAGAAGAGGCAATAAGCTGGCATTGACGATCCCCTTGCGAATTAATATCGACTGATACTACAAAGTTCCTTTTTGCTTATTAAGGGGTCATAGTTATAATATAATATATTCTAGTTATCATATGTGTGAAAGGGATATGGATTTTATAAGCCAAAGTTGAGAATTTTACTGTCTCAAAAGTCCTTGAACTTTGCCCAAATTCACTTTCTACCCAGATTCTGGGCCTGTTTAGTTTATCAGTGTCTTTCAACCTTCTTTGAAAGGTTTTTTTTCGGGCACTGCTTAATCTAATCTCTTGTTTGGAAGCTGCTGATATCCTATCGAACGAGAGATAAATAAGACTAGATCAAACTCAGGCCAATTCTGCGTTACTATCCAGGCATCCATCTACATGACAAATTGTCCCGGACCACCGGACTAAGCAAACTCAAAAACCTCATCCTTTGCCACTGATGGAGCTCTCATAACGGGTTTCACTTCCATGCATGTCGGCCCTTTTTCTGGTAGTTTTCGTCTAGAGGATTATTTCCATTGAAGTTTAAACCACTCCGGCAAAATACACTGTACTTATACACCCGGGATGGAGAAAGTATCAACTGAAGGTATTCCCTGCTCCGCCTGGTCCTAGGCACCTTGCATTGCCTTTTGTCAGATGCTGAAACAAAATATCAGATCAACTGCCCAAGGTTAAGGCATTGTCACGCTATTTGGCAACTTCAGTCATAAAAAGCTAGAAGGTGTCTTCGCACCAATTGCATTCCAAAACTAATGATCTAGTTTTGGTATTGAAGACTATTTGAAGGTACTGAAACTGTTTTCTTTCGCCTATCGAAATGGATGGAAATGGATTGAAACTTGAAAAAATTGGCCAATTTTTTCGAGTTTTGATGCTACGCGGTTCCAAAAATCCTCAAGATATTTATCATGGTTAGCCCTCTCTGATAAAATTCATTTGATATCTTCGTCGTATAGCTTTACAGAAGAACTTTGTTTATGATTAAAGCCTCGAAGTAATGATTTTAGGACAGAAGTGACCTAAAACAGCAAAATTCTCGTGACACTGCTCCTTAAACAGGTGGACACAGGTCAATAATCCACTCTTTTGTATGATTGAACGTTTAATTTTCGGTCTGACACTGAACGTTCTAATTTTTTCCGCCATTTCACTCTGAAATCAATGTTCATAATATACCATTTCCAATAGTTTACGTTTTTGAGTAGTTTTGAAGTCGATCATGCAACCGCAGATGTTCTAAAATGGCTGCAATTAACTATACGCAATAAGCGGCAAAAACATATCGACTCACGTTTTAGACCTCTAGAGTTCATATGGCTATTTCAAAATTTTTCAAAACTGAAACTTCTTCTAATGGCACTCAGTCTAAAATATATTATGGTGTTTTTTGTTAATTTCAGTTTCAATGTTCTCAGTGTAAATGAAAGAATCTTACAAGAAACGAGGTCGTATGCATAAGTAAAGGTTAAATGAAGACATCAGTGACGTTTTATGCCTCCAGGCTGGGGATTACAAAAGGGGTAATCGCAAAGAAGATGGATTACAGAAACTTGAGAAGTTTTAATGTCATGAAGACGCAAAAGAAAGCATTTTACTGACCTCTAAGCTTCTGTACACTCGGGAGTTGTCTCTCTTTTGTTTAGTCCGTCGTGCGTGACGCGAAAGGAAACTACGAGAAAAAGTTGGCCACGAGAGTTCAAACTGCTGACGAGCATGAGACTCGACATCTTGGAAAATCCGGGAATACGTCTAAATGATACGAACCTTGTAAGAAAGTTGAAGATTTGATTGAAATTTGGGGCATAAAGCTCAAGGAATTAATAACTCGTAGCTTTGTCAAGTCCTCTCCAGTACAAACCAGTTGTGACAATACCTGCATGGAACAAAAGGCAAATCCGATAAAAGCCATCTCAAGGACTCTGGCAACTGAAATAATATAAGCACTACATGTAGTATCCAATATCGGCATAAATAAACCGAGTTTAAGACGAAATCCGATAGAAGATGGAGCAATTTCAGGTTTTAGTGGACAAAAATCTGTACCAGAGTAATTTTAAATATTTTACAGTCATTTTTACATTCTTTTAAAGCTATATACATAAATAATTGCCTGAAATAACTCCGAAAAATAATTTCCCACGGGAACGAGAGAAAATAGATTTCAAAGTTCAGTGATTTTGTGGAAACACAGGCAAAATTCTATCATCAATTTCATTTCACCAAAACTTTTAAGCGTTTCATACGAACTTCAACATTCGTTTTCGACGTTTGGTGTTGCTAGAAATGAATTGTTTTGAGAAGATAATTAAAAGAGTCCTACAGAAGTTTGCAATACAATGTAAATAATCTTGGTACAAGATTTTTGTCCACTTGTTACTCCAACGTCTGGCGGATTCCGTCTTAAATCCTCTGTCAAGCTATGTAACAAGCGAAAGGAAATAATCGGGCTAGAAATTACTTGACGACACGGTGCGGATCGCACGGGGGCGCCTAAAGCCTCGTGTAATTAATGTACAACAACAACAACAACGGCGACGACGAAACGAGGCCGAGCACTTTGCCACTCTCTCTTCTGCTTTGTAACCTTTGCAGTCGTACACAGGTCGTAATGAGCAGTGGGATTACTTTGCACCCAAACACAAGCACACATTGACATAGTTTATTTTACTTGTTGGGACACTTGGCTATGGAAAAGGTGCATCCCATAGAGTTGATAAGTAGAGTCGACAGGACGCACCTGCGTGCGCCAAGAGAACGAAACACCACCACATTTCAAGTCGTGTAACGCGGTAAGGGATGTATCATATTTTAAAGTGCTAAATGTTTTTGTAACTTGTTGTGTTTGTAACAGGGTGTTAATATCAATCCTTATAATCCACAGAATATTTTCTCTCGCGCGTGATTGGTTTAAACACGTCACGTGATCGAAATATTCCCCAGCTAATACTGGGGAATATCCGAGAACATTCCCCAATTTTCAAAACTGTGCGCGTTGCGAAAAAGATTTGATGGATAATACAATAGCCTCCATTTGGCTTCCCGCTTCTCGGAACAGATTATGTCCGCGGACAAATATCCTAGCCTATTTTCGCACCAAATGGAGGCTATTATTGTTTATATATACAGCTATGGTACATCTTGATGATGTCTATCAGCGACAGCAGTTCTTGTGTGTCATGGTCAAATATAGCTTTTCCGGAGTTGGGATAACATCGAGAAATACAAATCAAGTTGCGCTATTTTGAGGCAATTCTACCGCGCTGGCTCTCGTCATCTTAATCTAAGAGATTATTTCGTGACTTTAGATACCATCATTGCCTGGATCGAAGTTTGGATAATAGCCCGGAAAATATCGAGTTCGCTTCTTGGAACAGATAATGTCGGAAACAGAGATCAGTGTATTGCTTGATTATCGTTATTATTGTTAATTTTAAAAGCCTACTTTCACATAACCCGACCTACGTTACTGGGGAGCACTCGAAGTTAAATTACCAGCGCGACGTCACAGATCATAACAATCGAAAAGTACATTCAAACTAAATTTACTTTTTGATTTACATCTCTATTTCAGTTTTTGCTTCTGCTGTCTTTCAGGTTATGGAGGCAAACTGAGTTTTAACAAGAGCAGCTTGGAAATATAGTCCCTCGTTCAGCACTACCACTTTCATGAAAGAACTGCAATTGTTTTTTTCTCCATATTGAATCTAGGTTTGTGATCGTCTCCATTCCTTTTATTTGTTTTCAATGCAATTTCACCACAACTCTGCTTAATGTCCAATCCGTCAACAGCATCTCCAAGTACGATCATTACCTTATTTCTCCTTACAGACTGAGTCACTTGAACCCATTCTCAAGACAAGTAAGGGGAATTGAAGATTGAAACTGGAGGCTTGATCTTCTTGCATCGTCTCCATTCCTTTTATTTGTTTTCAATGCAATTTCATCACAACTCTGCTTAATGTCCAATCCGTCAACAGCATCTCCAAGTACGATCATTACCTTATTTCTCCTTACAGACTGAGTTACTTGAACCCATTCTCAAGACAAGCAAGGGGAATTGAAGATTGAAACTGGAGGCTTGATCTTCTTGCATCGGAGTTTTGATCTCCGCTATTATCACTTCACTAATCTCCTATTCATCTTCTATTTCTTCATAATGAGAGTCATCCAGGAGATCTATCTCTTTTTCGGTGGTTGGATAAGTAGTTGGAAACAGCGTAACACTCCACTCCTTGAGTTTTTCATGATGCCTGCCACCACAGAGATGCTTTTCCTGAAAATCAAAATAATAACAAAACACTTTGACTAAGTAATTCACTTGCTATCACAACAGACGTTTGCAGCACATTCAACAGATGTGGCTTTAATTCTCTTTACATTGAACATTTAGTTTGCTCAACTCAACTGAACATCTTTTTTGTACACTATTTACAGTGTTTACTAAGTTAGTATTATGGCACATCATAGTCAAAAGAGGGGAATGGATATGAAATTCGATAAAGTTCTTTGTTGTATGTTTTTTAGCCTGCGTAGCTGGCGGGATTTGGCGCGCGAGTGCATTTGTTTTGGTTGCGAAGCCGTGAACGCGAGTGGCGAAGCCGTGAGAGGATTGGTGAACCGCCTTAGTGGTGCAGTTGTTTACTCTCTACTGAGGAACTAACCAACAGAAATGTGTTGGTTACGTAATTCATGATTGTGTATGAGAGCAAACTAAAAGATTGTGCACTGTCGTGGACCTTCCAATATAAATCTTGGCATCTTTGTTTGCTCCTTTGGTGTTAGCCGGGCTTCATAACCAGTCCCCTTTTTTTACTATGAGCTAATCAACCCACGATCTTAGGAAAGATGAGACACCTAGATCCACGTGCTTGATTATAATGACATCTAATATCTCTTTCACTAGTTAATTAACCATCATTAATAAATGATTTCTCCATGTAAAATAAGAAGAAGTATTTGTAATGTATGGATAGGGAAAAGACAAAAAAGATATGCGCATGGTAACCAGAGTAGCCAATGGCTTACAAGCTGGTTACCACACGTTTCTCACTCTAGAATAGACAGAAAAAAGGTCAAATAATGTCATTTCATTAGATATCACGTTTGCAAATTTAAAGTCCTACTAACTCAAAGTGTATTTTGCTAGATTTACATTTTGATTGTCTGTATAACTTCAAAACATGCAGTACTCACCCACTCTGATTGTGAGCTCAGCACTAGATCACAGGCCTGGCAAACCCAGGCTCCTGCTGAATTTTTCCGTAATTCATTTTTCCTGTGTTTTTTTTGATGCCATGTGGTCATCATACATTTTCAGAGAGGTAAATTTCTTTTTGGACATACTTTGCATTTTAACTTTGAAGCAGCTTCAGTCTGAAAGAAACAAAAGTTCCAGGAAAGTCAAGAAAGTGTGATCACTCTGGTTCTACAACCCAAGCTGTACAACTCAGCATCTACCCCAAATTTAAAATTTCGGTTGATCTCAATGTCTTATGACCAGACTCTTCATATTTACGGTTTTTAACAGGCTGAAAGGTGTGTTGTCATGTTAAGTTTAATAACCCTTCTAACTATACAATTTTCTCACCAATCCCCTTCCTTGAAAAGATGCACAGGTTCTTGTACTGGCAGGCTCGTGAAAGGGGCCTGAGGGCTTTTATTGCTGACAAATAGCCCATTTCACGGTTAATTTTTCTCATTTGCATTACAATGTAATCCAACGTGGATGCGAGGCAATTTCGGGCTAAAACTGCAAAATAGCCCGAAATTGCCTCACATACATGCTAGAATTTATTGTAATGCAAATGAGAAAAGGTAACCGTGAAAAGGGCTATTATAAGGCTTAAAGTGCCAAAAAGTTCCCAACCCCAACCCCCTCAGGCTCTCTCCACCATTCTCGTTCCCCCGCTACCCCACCCCCTCTCCTGTTGATGCTTCGATACAACTACAGGTCCACCCAGGAAGAAGTGCCGTTCAAAATACAGAATTTAAGTCACACCAGTATTCAATCTGCAATCGATTACGACAAAATCAATCGATCCGGTGGTTATAAGTCAGGACCCATAGCCTGTGGTTTTTACACTTGTAATTCTTCAAACTGTCGGGAGCCCTGTCTCCGTCGATGATTCTGAAAGACCCATAATGTTGTCATAGCCTCACTTCTTGAAGTCGTTTGAGGCTTCGTTTTGATATTTCTTGCAAACCTGCCACTTTGCAAGAAATATCAAAACGAAGCCTCAAACGACTTCAAGCTATGAACTATGGCCTTATGTCTCCAAATCAGAAGGAGACAAGGGCTATCCGACCCAGTTTTGAAGAATTACAAGTGTAAAAAAACCACAGGCTATGGGGTCATGACTTATAAACACCTGGATCGATTGATTTTGTCGTAATCGATTGCAGATTGAATACTGGTGATGACTTAAATTCTGTATTTTGAACGGCACTTCTTCCTGGGTGGGACCTGTAGTTGTATCGAAGCATCAACAGGAGAGGGGGTGGGGTAGCGGGGGAACGAGAATGGTGGGAGAGAGCCTGAGGGGGTTGGGGTTGGGAACTTTTTGGCACTTTTAAGCCTTATAATAGCCCTTTTCACGGTTACCTTTTCTCATTTGCATTACAATAAATTCTAGCATGTATGTGAGGCAATTTCGGGCTATTTTGCAGTTTTAGCCCGAAATTGCCTCGCATCCACGTTGGATTACATTGTAATGCAAATGAGAAAAATTAACCGTGAAATGGGCTATTTGTCAGCAATAAAAGCCCTCAGGCCCCTTTCACGAGCCTGCCAGTACAAGAACCTGTGCATCTTTTCAAGGAAGGGGATTGGTGAGAAAATTGTATAGTTAGAAGGGTTATTAAACTTAACATGACAACACACCTTTCAGCCTGTTAAAAACCGTAAATATGAAGAGTCTGGTCATAAGACATTGAGATCAACCGAAATTTTAAATTTGGGGTAGATGCTGAGTTGTACAGCTTGGGTTGTAGAACCAGAGTGATCACACTTTCTTGACTTTCCTGGAACTTTTGTTTCTTTCAGACTGAAGCTGCTTCAAAGTTAAAATGCAAAGTATGTCCAAAAAGAAATTTACCTCTCTGAAAATGTATGATGACCACATGGCATCAAAAAAAACACAGGAAAAATGAATTACGGAAAAATTCAGCAGGAGCCTGGGTTTGCCAGGCCTGTGATCTAGTGCTGAGCTCACAATCAGAGTGGGTGAGTACTGCATGTTTTGAAGTTATACAGACAATCAAAATGTAAATCTAGCAAAATACACTTTGAGTTAGTAGGACTTTAAATTTGCAAACGTGATATCTAATGAAATGACATTATTTGACCTTTTTTCTGTCTATTCTAGAGTGAGAAACGTGTGGTAACCAGCTTGTAAGCCATTGGCTACTCTGGTTACCATGCGCATATCTTTTTTGTCTTTTCCCTATCCATACATTACAAATACTTCTTCTTATTTTACATGGAGAAATCATTTATTAATGATGGTTAATTAACTAGTGAAAGAGATATTAGATGTCATTATAATCAAGCACGTGGATCTAGGTGTCTCATCTTTCCTAAGATCGTGGGTTGATTAGCTCATAGTAAAAAAAGGGGACTGGTTATGAAGCCCGGCTAACACCAAAGGAGCAAACAAAGATGCCAAGATTTATATTGGAAGGTCCACGACAGTGCACAATCTTTTAGTTTGCTCTCATACACAATCATGAATTACGTAACCAACACATTTCTGTTGGTTAGTTTCCTCAGTAGAGAGTAAACAACTGCACCACTAAGGCGGTTCACCAATCCTCTCACGGCTTCGCCACTCGCGTTCACGGCTTCGCAACCAAAACAAATGCACTCGCGCGCCAAATCCCGCCAGCTACGCAGGCTAAAAAACATACAACAAAGAACTTTATCGAATTTCATATCCATTCCCCTCTTTTGACTATGATGTGCCATAATACTAACTTAGTAAACACTGTAAATAGTGTACAAAAAAGATGTTCAGTTGAGTTGAGCAAACTAAATGTTCAATGTAAAGAGAATTAAAGCCACATCTGTTGAATGTGCTGCAAACGTCTGTTGTGATAGCAAGTGAATTACTTAGTCAAAGTGTTTTGTTATTATTTTGATTTTCAGGAAAAGCATCTCTGTGGTGGCAGGCATCATGAAAAACTCAAGGAGTGGAGTGTTACGCTGTTTCCAACTACTTATCCAACCACCGAAAAAGAGATAGATCTCCTGGATGACTCTCATTATGAAGAAATAGAAGATGAATAGGAGATTAGTGAAGTGATAATAGCGGAGATCAAAACTCCGATGCAAGAAGATCAAGCCTCCAGTTTCAATCTTCAATTCCCCTTGCTTGTCTTGAGAATGGGTTCAAGTAACTCAGTCTGTAAGGAGAAATAAGGTAATGATCGTACTTGGAGATGCTGTTGACGGATTGGACATTAAGCAGAGTTGTGATGAAATTGCATTGAAAACAAATAAAAGGAATGGAGACGATGCAAGAAGATCAAGCCTCCAGTTTCAATCTTCAATTCCCCTTACTTGTCTTGAGAATGGGTTCAAGTGACTCAGTCTGTAAGGAGAAATAAGGTAATGATCGTACTTGGAGATGCTGTTGACGGATTGGACATTAAGCAGAGTTGTGGTGAAATTGCATTGAAAACAAATAAAAGGAATGGAGACGATCACAAACCTAGATTCAATATGGAGAAAAAAACAATTGCAGTTCTTTCATGAAAGTGGTAGTGCTGAACGAGGGACTATATTTCCAAGCTGCTCTTGTTAAAACTCAGTTTGCCTCCATAACCTGAAAGACAGCAGAAGCAAAAACTGAAATAGAGATGTAAATCAAAAAGTAAATTTAGTTTGAATGTACTTTTCGATTGTTATGATCTGTGACGTCGCGCTGGTAATTTAACTTCGAGTGCTCCCCAGTAACGTAGGTCGGGTTATGTGAAAGTAGGCTTTTAAAATTAACAATAATAACGATAATCAAGCAATACACTGATCTCTGTTTCCGACATTATCTGTTCCAAGAAGCGAACTCGATATTTTCCGGGCTATTATCCAAACTTCGATCCAGGCAATGATGGTATCTAAAGTCACGAAATAATCTCTTAGATTAAGATGACGAGAGCCAGCGCGGTAGAATTGCCTCAAAATAGCGCAACTTGATTTGTATTTCTCGATGTTATCCCAACTCCGGAAAAGCTATATTTGACCATGACACACAAGAACTGCTGTCGCTGATAGACATCATCAAGATGTACCATAGCTGTATATATAAACAATAATAGCCTCCATTTGGTGCGAAAATAGGCTAGGATATTTGTCCGCGGACATAATCTGTTCCGAGAAGCGGGAAGCCAAATGGAGGCTATTGTATTATCCATCAAATCTTTTTCGCAACGCGCACAGTTTTGAAAATTGGGGAATGTTCTCGGATATTCCCCAGTATTAGCTGGGGAATATTTCGATCACGTGACGTGTTTAAACCAATCACGCGCGAGAGAAAATATTCTGTGGATTATAAGGATTGATATTAACACCCTGTTACAAACACAACAAGTTACAAAAACATTTAGCACTTTAAAATATGATACATCCCTTACCGCGTTACACGACTTGAAATGTGGTGGTGTTTCGTTCTCTTGGCGCACGCAGGTGCGTCCTGTCGACTCTACTTATCAACTCTATGGGATGCACCTTTTCCATAGCCAAGTGTCCCAACAAGTAAAATAAACTATGTCAATGTGTGCTTGTGTTTGGGTGCAAAGTAATCCCACTGCTCATTACGACCTGTGTACGACTGCAAAGGTTACAAAGCAGAAGAGAGAGTGGCAAAGTGCTCGGCCTCGTTTCGTCGTCGCCGTTGTTGTTGTTGTTGTACATTAATTACACGAGGCTTTAGGCGCCCCCGTGCGATCCGCACCGTGTCGTCAAGTAATTTCTAGCCCGATTATTTCCTTTCGCTTGTTACATAGCTTGACAGAGGATTTAAGACGGAATCCGCCAGACGTTGGAGTAACAAGTGGACAAAAATCTTGTACCAAGATTATTTACATTGTATTGCAAACTTCTGTAGGACTCTTTTAATTATCTTCTCAAAACAATTCATTTCTAGCAACACCAAACGTCGAAAACGAATGTTGAAGTTCGTATGAAACGCTTAAAAGTTTTGGTGAAATGAAATTGATGATAGAATTTTGCCTGTGTTTCCACAAAATCACTGAACTTTGAAATCTATTTTCTCTCGTTCCCGTGGGAAATTATTTTTCGGAGTTATTTCAGGCAATTATTTATGTATATAGCTTTAAAAGAATGTAAAAATGACTGTAAAATATTTAAAATTACTCTGGTACAGATTTTTGTCCACTAAAACCTGAAATTGCTCCATCTTCTATCGGATTTCGTCTTAAACTCGGTTTATTTATGCCGATATTGGATACTACATGTAGTGCTTATATTATTTCAGTTGCCAGAGTCCTTGAGATGGCTTTTATCGGATTTGCCTTTTGTTCCATGCAGGTATTGTCACAACTGGTTTGTACTGGAGAGGACTTGACAAAGCTACGAGTTATTAATTCCTTGAGCTTTATGCCCCCAAATTTCAATCAAATCTTCAACTTTCTTACAAGGTTCGTATCATTTAGACGTATTCCCGGATTTTCCAAGATGTCGAGTCTCATGCTCGTCAGCAGTTTGAACTCTCGTGGCCAACTTTTTCTCGTAGTTTCCTTTCGCGTCACGCACGACGGACTAAACAAAAGAGAGACAACTCCCGAGTGTACAGAAGCTTAGAGGTCAGTAAAATGCTTTCTTTTGCGTCTTCATGACATTAAAACTTCTCAAGTTTCTGTAATCCATCTTCTTTGCGATTACCCCTTTTGTAATCCCCAGCCTGGAGGCATAAAACGTCACTGATGTCTTCATTTAACCTTTACTTATGCATACGACCTCGTTTCTTGTAAGATTCTTTCATTTACACTGAGAACATTGAAACTGAAATTAACAAAAAACACCATAATATATTTTAGACTGAGTGCCATTAGAAGAAGTTTCAGTTTTGAAAAATTTTGAAATAGCCATATGAACTCTAGAGGTCTAAAACGTGAGTCGATATGTTTTTGCCGCTTATTGCGTATAGTTAATTGCAGCCATTTTAGAACATCTGCGGTTGCATGATCGACTTCAAAACTACTCAAAAACGTAAACTATTGGAAATGGTATATTATGAACATTGATTTCAGAGTGAAATGGCGGAAAAAATTAGAACGTTCAGTGTCAGACCGAAAATTAAACGTTCAATCATACAAAAGAGTGGATTATTGACCTGTGTCCACCTGTTTAAGGAGCAGTGTCACGAGAATTTTGCTGTTTTAGGTCACTTCTGTCCTAAAATCATTACTTCGAGGCTTTAATCATAAACAAAGTTCTTCTGTAAAGCTATACGACGAAGATATCAAATGAATTTTATCAGAGAGGGCTAACCATGATAAATATCTTGAGGATTTTTGGAACCGCGTAGCATCAAAACTCGAAAAAATTGGCCAATTTTTTCAAGTTTCAATCCATTTCCATCCATTTCGATAGGCGAAAGAAAACAGTTTCAGTACCTTCAAATAGTCTTCAATACCAAAACTAGATCATTAGTTTTGGAATGCAATTGGTGCGAAGACACCTTCTAGCTTTTTATGACTGAAGTTGCCAAATAGCGTGACAATGCCTTAACCTTGGGCAGTTGATCTGATATTTTGTTTCAGCATCTGACAAAAGGCAATGCAAGGTGCCTAGGACCAGGCGGAGCAGGGAATACCTTCAGTTGATACTTTCTCCATCCCGGGTGTATAAGTACAGTGTATTTTGCCGGAGTGGTTTAAACTTCAATGGAAATAATCCTCTAGACGAAAACTACCAGAAAAAGGGCCGACATGCATGGAAGTGAAACCCGTTATGAGAGCTCCATCAGTGGCAAAGGATGAGGTTTTTGAGTTTGCTTAGTCCGGTGGTCCGGGACAATTTGTCATGTAGATGGATGCCTGGATAGTAACGCAGAATTGGCCTGAGTTTGATCTAGTCTTATTTATCTCTCGTTCGATAGGATATCAGCAGCTTCCAAACAAGAGATTAGATTAAGCAGTGCCCGAAAAAAAACCTTTCAAAGAAGGTTGAAAGACACTGATAAACTAAACAGGCCCAGAATCTGGGTAGAAAGTGAATTTGGGCAAAGTTCAAGGACTTTTGAGACAGTAAAATTCTCAACTTTGGCTTATAAAATCCATATCCCTTTCACACATATGATAACTAGAATATATTATATTATAACTATGACCCCTTAATAAGCAAAAAGGAACTTTGTAGTATCAGTCGATATTAATTCGCAAGGGGATCGTCAATGCCAGCTTATTGCCTCTTCTGCTAAAAGATATGCTTATGATTAGTATGAAATAAAATGCTGCATTGGTCTGCATGCTCCTCGAGATTTGCTTTATTTAGCCGGCACAATTAAAAGACAATCACCTTTATATTGACTGACTGTAAAATTCATAGACGGGTCAAGAGAAAATTTCGGACCACAAGAAATTACCAAAGGGTCTTTCTCTCCGATCATGATCATTGATTTAAGGTATCCAGAATTTTTGGGATTTTCCATAAGCTCGGCTTGGTGCTTAAGTTGTTAGTCTAAATAGAGCTTTCACGCCTTCGAAAGGGAATTATAGGTCAAAACAATTTTGAATTGTTTCGAAAGTCAACGTGAGCATGTTACAGGGAGGCTTTCTGAATATGTCAAAAGCATCACGCTAATACTTTACGCACCCCGCTCTAAAATATCCTGAATTTTAGCTGAAAATTATAC
>JAHPZR010046413.1:0-12276 GCA_019787425.1 Platygyra sinensis
GCTATATAGGTATGTGCGGCCCCAAAGGGTATGTTTTTCAGCCGTTTAGTCATAAATACGGTATCAATTTGGCTGATTTGGCCATTTTGGTCATAAATAGGGTATGGTTTTGTACTCTAGCCTCAATATGGGTATGTTTTTAAGAAACCAAAAGAAAATTAACAAAAGCCCTTCACAAATTATGTTTACGGTAATTTAACTTTGGTCTGAGCTAGGGATCCAATTATACGCACGTCTGAAACAGGATTTTGATGTAAGGTTCAGGTCATAAATAGTGTTTCGAATTTTTGGTCAGGTCATAAATAGGGTAGGGAATATCGCAGATTTTGGTCATAATATAGGGTAAGGGTGTTGGGAGGATCGGGCCGGCACACCCCGCCCAATTTTTCTGCCGCGGTAACCCCCTCCCCGAGGGTATGGACACTGTGTTTAAAGAGGCCCTGATTCAAGTGGGAGTATTTTTATTTTGATCTTCTGCGTCATTAGACGTGTATATTACTGGGCATACCTCGGGTCTTCTACATTACACTTCTCATAGAACAAACATGCATGAGAGCCTGTAGTGTTGAAGAATCCCAGTAAGTGCCATGATTTGTTGACAGAGAAACAAACTGCATATATGGACATAGTAAAATGCTTATTACTTGATGACTGAGTATTCATTCGTTAATTCATTGCACATTGATGATATAGGAGGGTGTTTGATTTTACAGCAGGTGGGTGGATCACATAGTGGCATTCATTAAATCATGACCTCATGTATAGTAAATTGTAGAACGTATTGCTTTGCCTGAAACTGGGTAAAAACAGTTGGTTAAGCCCCCCCCCCCCCCCCTCGGTGCAAAGCCTTGATTAGATTCTACTATCTTGTTATAGCAACTTTTATAGGCACTGCAACTGCTTGAATGATACGTGCATCAGCCCATGTAACCCTTGAATACCACATATTATTCAGGTTATCTTAAGCCATGAATGTTGGGGTATTGCCATCTCAATTTATCCTCCTCTGGGTTTTCTCTCATAAATTGAACCCCCGCAGTACCGTATACGCATATGATGGTTGCTATTTGCCATATAATGTGAGTGTGATACAGATCTAACGAAAACAATCACCTGCCACCGCCAACATCTAGGGATTGGAAAATCAAAGTTCACCTAATCTTGACTGCATCAAATTCTCAGAGGAAATAAGAGAGGGGCAACTGCCATTGTTGAGCCTGTGATTTTGCATAAAAGGTCTAATTATGTAGGTCATGGTGATCAATGTTGTATTGAGGTTGGTCTTGACGGGATTCTTCTCAACATCTTTAATCCTGTGAAAGTTCTTTAGTATAGTTTGATAGCCCAGGTCTGTAAAATTTGATATGGGGTTAACATAGGCATGTAGTCCACAAGAATTAACACTGGCAGCACTACATCCCGTATTTGTGCGAAATTTACCTCTAACGGCATATATTGTCGTGGTGATTTAAAAGTGGTTTGACTACTTTTTATCACGTACCTAGGACTCGTCACCAGTAGAAGTCAAGACCACCAATATTACAGTGATTACATTGTAACTTGTACGAGCACTGTAGCCTGCTTTTCCTGTATTTCTGGCAATAATACAATTTACACTTTAGGGATAAAAAATCAAATGCCATTGACATACAATGAATGCTTTTCAAAAATTGCTGTGTGTGAAAAAAGTTTTGGTGATGAATTTCATTTTAATATTACTGCATAGAAATTCAATATTTTATTGGTAGACACGTATGTATAGACAAAAATGTAAAGGAAGTCTCTAGTGCTGTTATGACTTTTACAGTCATGTTTAATACAACGCATTGTGAAATATCTATTTTGTCTCTCAGTCTCTTTGCTTTGCTTAAAGGTTTACTTTTCAGCTTACCACTGAAAGGATAAACTTACACGTACATTTAATTTTAATTTAAATTAATTTTCGATGTTCAATTGAATTTGATTGGGCAGCTCATTATTAATCACCACAAGATGAGATATATTTCCTTCAAGCACCGAGTTTCGAAAATTTGAAGTATATCCAGTAGATCCGCCATTGTGATGCTCCAATTGTACAATACAAGGCCCGTTGTCTAAAGTAAAACTCGCTTATATGAAAAAACAATTGGGGGTAAAAAAAATTCGAAATCGAATTACATCTTTAAGAATCTTTAGGTCAAGAGTAAGAATTTGACGTCAAGCATATCTATACCTTAATCCCGCTTAAAGAAGCATAAATCTGGCTTGTGACAACTTTACGCCAAGTATAAGATTTCGCGTAAATCTGAGACCGAAGGAATTTAAGCCAACGTAAAGTTGGCTTAAAAGTTTTAGTCTCTTTAAGCTAACTTTAAACACGAGCGTAAAGTTGGTGTAAAGTTCAGCTTTAAAAAATGTAAAGTTGGCACTTTGGCCATTTTGGTCATAAATAGGGTATGGGTTTTGTACTCTAGCCTCAATATGGTATGTTTTTGAGAAACCAAAAGAAAATGAAGAAAAGCCCTTCACAAATTATGTTTACTGTAATTTAACTTCGGTCTGAGCTAGGGATCCAATTATACCGCACGTCTGAAACAGGATTTTGATGTTAAGGTTCAGGTCATAAATAGTGTTTCGAATTTTTGGTCAGGTCATAAATAGGGTGGGGAATAGCGCAGATTTTGGTCATAAATAGGGTAAGGGTTTTGGGAAGCGGGGCCGCACACCCCGCCCAATTTTTCTGCGAGTAACCCCTCCCCGAGGTATGGACACTGTGTTAAAGAGCCCTGATTCAAGTGTGAGTATTTATTTTGATTTCTGCGTCATAGACCGTTATATTACTAGGCATTTGGTCTACACGGTCTACATTACACTTCTCATAGAACAAACATGCATGAGAGCCTGTAGTGTTGAAGAATCCCAGTAAGTGCATGATTTGATGACAGAGAAACAAACTGCATATATGGACATAGTAAAATGCTTATTACTTGATGACTGAGTATCATTCGTTAATTCATTGCACATTGAAATGGAGGCGTTTGATTTTACAGCAGTGGTTGATACATAGTAGCATTCATTAATATGACCTCAGTATAGTAATTGTAGAAGAAGTATTTTCTTTCTGAACTGGGTAAACAGTGGTAAGCGGTGCAAAGCCTTGATTAGATTCTACTACTTGTATAGCAACTTTTAATGCATCCGCAACTGCTTGAATGATAAGTGCATCAGCCCATGTAACTTGAATACACATATTATTCAGGTATCTTAGCCATGAATGTTGGTATTGCTCTCAATTTATCTCTCTGGGTTTTCTCTCATAAATTGAATCCCAGCAGTACGTATACGCATATGATGGTTGCTATTTGCCATATAATTGATGTGATACAAATCTAAAGAAACAATCACCTGCACCGCCAACATCTATGGATTGTAAACCAAGTTCACCTAATCTTGACTGCATCAAATTCTCAGAGGAAATAAGAGAGGGCAACTGCATTGTTAAGCTGTGATTTTGCATGAAAGGTCTAATTATTAGTTCATGATGATCAATGTTGTATTGAGTTGGTCTTGACTGGATTCTTCTCAACATCTTTAATCCTGTGAAAGTTCTTAGTATAGTTTGATAGCCAGGTCTGTAAATTTGATATGGGGTTAACATACAGTGTCCACAGATTAAACTGGACGCACTACATCCCTTTTGTGCGAAATACCTCTAAAGGCATATATTATGGTGATTTAAAAGTGAGACTACTTTTTATCACACCAGATCTTACCAGTAAATCAGACCACAATATTACAGTATTACATGTACTTGTACAGCTGTACATGCTTTTCCTTATTTCATGGCATAAAATTACATTTAGGGATAAAAAATCAAATGACATTGACATACAATGAATGCTTTCAAAATTGCTGTGTGTGAAAAAGTTTTGGTGAATAATTTCATTTTAATATTACTGCATAGAAATTCAATATTTTATTGGTAGACACGTATGTATAGACAAAAATGTAAAGGAAGTCTCTAGTGCTGTTATGACTTTTACAGTCATGTTTAATAAAACGCATTGTGAAATATCTATTTTGTCTCTCAGTCTCTTTGCTTTGCTTAAAGGTTTACTTTTCAGCTTACCACTGAAAGGATAAACTTACACGTACATTTAATTTTAATTTAAATTTAATTTTTCGATGTTCAATTGAATTTGATTGGGCAGCTCATTATTAATCACCACAAGATGAGATATATTTCCTTCAAGCACCGAGTTTCGAAAATTTGAAGTATATCCAGTAGATCCGCCATTGTGATGCTCCAATTGTACATACAAGGCCCTTTCAAAGTAAAACCAGCTTATAGAATGTAAATTCGAATGAATTACATCTTTAAGGAATCTTTAGGTCAAGAGTAAGAATTTGACGTCAAGCATATCTATACCTTAATCCCGCTTAAAGAAGCATAAATCTAGCTTTGACCAACTTTACGCCAAGTATAAGATTTCGCGTAAATCTGAGACCGAAGGAATTTAAGCCACACGTAAAGTTGGTTTAAAAGTTTTACTCTCTTTAAGCTAACTTTAAACACGAGCGTAAAGTTAGTGTAAAGTTCAGCTTTAAAAAATGTAAAGTTGGCGTAAAGCTGCTTATTTTGCACATTTACGAAGGCTTTACGCTGGCTTTAAACAGCAGTAAAGCTGTCTTTTCATGCTGTGTGTAATTAATAACAAACGCGATCTAAAGATAATTAACTTAAATATAATTTCTATACCCAAGAAAGCTTATTTGTGTCTTTCTTTAGCAGGCATTATCTCAAGATAATGAAACTAAAATGTAAAGTTCGTCGATATTTCTCATTGTTTTCTTGCAATTGTGTGAGTCATATGACCAATTATGTGAATTTCAAACTAAGTAAAGATGTTGAGAAGAATCCAGTCAAGACCAACTCAATACAACATTGATCATCATGAACTAATAATTAGACCTTTTATGCAAAATCACAGCTCAACAATGCAGTTGCCCTCTCTTATTTCCTCTGAGAATTTGATGCAGTCAAGATTAGGTGAACTTGGTTTACAATCCATAGATGTTGGCGGTGCAGGTGATTGTTTCTTTAGATTTGTATCACATCAATTATATGGCAATAGCAACCATCATATGCGTATACGTACTGCTGGGATTCAATTTATGAGAGAAAACCCAGAGAGATAAATTGAGAGCAATACCAAACATTCATGGCTAAGATACCTGAATAATATGTGTATTCAAGTTACATGGGCTGATGCACTTATCATTCAAGCAGTTGCAGATGCATTAAAAGTTGCTATACAAGTAGTAGAATCTAATCAAGGCTTTGCACCGCTTACCACTGTTTACCCAGTTCAGGAAAGAAATACTTCTACAATTACTATACTGAGGTCATATTAATGAATGCTACTATGTATCAACCACTGCTGTAAAATCAAACGCCTCCATTTCAATGTGCAATGAATTAACGAATGATACTCAGTCATCAAGTAATAAGCATTTTACTATGTCCATATATGCAGTTTGTTTCTCTGTCATCAAATCATGCACTTACTGGGATTCTTCAACACTACAGGCTCTCATGCATGTTTGTTCTATGAGAAGTGTAATGTAGACCGTGTATGCCCAGTAATATAACGGTCTATGACGCAGAAATCAAAATAAATACTCACACTTGAATCAGGGCTCTTTAACACAGTGTCCATACCTCGGGGAGGGGGTTACTCGCAGAAAAATTGGGCGGGGTGTGCGGCCCGCTTCCCAAAACCCTTACCCTATTTATGACCAAAATCTGCGATATTCCCCACCCTATTTATGACCTGACCAAAAATTCGAAACACTATTTATGACCTGAACCTTAACATCAAAATCCTGTTTCAGACGTGCGGTATAATTGGATCCCTAGCTCAGACCGAAGTTAAATTACAGTAAACATAATTTGTGAAGGGCTTTTTTTAATTTTCTTTTGGTTTCTCAAAAACATACCCATATTGATGCTAGAGTACAAAACCCATACCCTATTTATGACCAAAATGGCCAAAGTCAGCCAAAATTGATACCGTATTAATGACTAAAACGGCTGAAAAATCATACTCTTTGGGGCCGCACATACCTATATAGCACATATAAGGGAGTACAACCCCCCCCCCCACCCCCCGGGATCCATACGCACGATCAGGACAAGTTAGAAATCAAATATTTCATGTAAAAAAAATAATTATTTTAAAAGGTGTTAGTGATTTTAAAGGAATTAAGAGAGTTTCTTGGGTATAGAAATTATATTTAAGTTAATTATCTTTAGATCGCGTTTGTTATTAATTACACACAGCATGAAAAGACAGCTTTACTGCTGTTTAAAGCCAGCGTAAAGCCTTCGTAAATGTGCAAAATAAGCAGCTTTACGCCAACTTTACATTTTTTAAAGCTGAACTTTACACTAACTTTACGCTCGTGTTTAAAGTTAGCTTAAAGAGACTAAAACTTTTAAGCCAACTTTACGTGTGGCTTAAATTCCTTCGGTCTCAGATTTACGCGAAATCTTATACTTGGCGTAAAGTTGGTCAAAGCCAGATTTATGCTTCTTTAAGCGGGATTAAGGTATAGATATGCTTGACGTCAAATTCTTACTCTTGACCTAAAGATTCCTTAAAGATGTAATTCATTCGAATTTACATTCTATAAGCTGGTTTTACTTTGAAAGGGCCTTGTATGTACAATTGGAGCATCACAATGGCGGATCTACTGGATATACTTCAAATTTTCGAAACTCGGTGCTTGAAGGAAATATATCTCATCTTGTGGTGATTAATAATGAGCTGCCCAATCAAATTCAATTGAACATCGAAAATTAAATTTAAATTAAAATTAAATGTACGTGTAAGTTTATCCTTTCAGTGGTAAGCTGAAAAGTAAACCTTTAAGCAAAGCAAAGAGACTGAGAGACAAAATAGATATTTCACAATGCGTTTTATTAAACATGACTGTAAAAGTCATAACAGCACTAGAGACTTCCTTTACATTTTTGTCTATACATACGTGTCTACCAATAAAATATTGAATTTCTATGCAGTAATATTAAAATGAAATTATTCACCAAAACTTTTTCACACACAGCAATTTTGAAAGCATTCATTGTATGTCAATGTCATTTGATTTTTTATCCCTAAATGTAATTTTATGCCATGAAATAAGGAAAAGCATGTACAGCTGTACAAGTACATGTAATACTGTAATATTGTGGTCTGATTTACTGGTAAGATCTGGTGTGATAAAAGTAGTCTCACTTTTAAATCACCATAATATATGCCTTTAGAGGTATTTCGCACAAAAGGGATGTAGTGCGTCCAGTTTAATCTGTGGACACTGTATGTTAACCCCATATCAAATTTACAGACCTGGCTATCAAACTATACTAAGAACTTTCACAGGATTAAAGATGTTGAGAAGAATCCAGTCAAGACCAACTCAATACAACATTGATCATCATGAACTAATAATTAGACCTTTCATGCAAAATCACAGCTAACAATGCAGTTGCCCTCTCTTATTTCCTCTGAGAATTTGATGCAGTCAAGATTAGGTGAACTTGGTTTACAATCCATAGATGTTGGCGGTGCAGGTGATTGTTTCTTTAGATTTGTATCACATCAATTATATGGCAATAGCAACCATCATATGCGTATACGTACTGCTGGGATTCAATTTATGAGAGAAAACCCAGAGAGATAAATTGAGAGCAATACCAAACATTCATGGCTAAGATACCTGAATAATATGTGTATTCAAGTTACATGGGCTGATGCACTATCATTCAAGCAGTTGCGGATGCATTAAAAGTTGCTATACAAGTAGTAGAATCTAATCAAGGCTTTGCACCGCTTACCACTGTTTACCCAGTTCAGGAAAGAAATACTTCTTCTACAATTACTATACTGAGGTTCATATTAATGAATGCTACTATGTATCCACCACTGCTGTAAAATCAAACGCCTCCATTTCAATGTGCAATGAATTAACGAATGATACTCAGTCATCAAGTAATAAGCATTTTACTATGTCCATATATGCAGTTTGTTTCTCTGTCATCAAATCATGCACTTACTGGGATTCTTCAACACTACAGGCTCTCATGCATGTTTGTTCTATGAGAAGTGTAATGTAGACCGTGTAGACCAAATGCCTAGTAATATAACGGTCTATGACGCAGAAATCAAAATAAATACTCACACTTGAATCAGGGCTCTTTAACACAGTGTCCATACCTCGGGGAGGGGTTACTCGCAGAAAAATTGGGCGGGGTGTGCGGCCCGCTTCCCAAAACCCTTACCCTATTTATGACCAAAATCTGCGCTATTCCCCACCCTATTTATGACCTGACCAAAAATTCGAAACACTATTTATGACCTGAACCTTAACATCAAATCCTGTTTCAGACGTGCGGTATAATTGGATCCCTAGCTCAGAGCGAAGTTAAATTACAGTAAACATAATTTGTGAAGGGCTTTTCTTCATTTTCTTTTGGTTTCTCAAAAACATACCCATATTGAGGCTAGAGTACAAAACCATACCCTATTTATGACCAAAATGGCCAAAGTCAGCCAAAATTGATACCGTATTAGTGACTAAAACGGCTGAAAAACCATACCCTTTGGGGCCACACATACCTATATAGCACATATAAGGGAGTACACCCCTCCCCCCCACCCCCCCGGGGTCCATACGCACGATCAGGACAAGTTAGAAATCAAAATATTTCATGTAAAAAAATAATTATTTTTAAAAGGTTGTTAGTGTTTTAAAGGAATTAAGAGAGTTTCTTGGGTATTAATAAAGAAATTACAAGAGTTTTTTGGATATTGAGCTTTTCTATACCCGCGATCAGAACCAGTTCGAAATCGAATATTTCATTATAAACAAAAATTATTTTTACAAAGGTTTGTTAATTCTATAAAGAAATTAAGAGAGTTTTTTTGGGTATTGAGCTTTTTCTAAGCACGATCAGCACAGAAAAATAGGGCATAGAAATGACAACCTTAAACGTAAAGAAAGGTAACTTTTAGGGAACGCGAGAAACTGTCGCGAATTTTTCGGTAAAGCGAAACCGTTGAGTTTTGAAATGTCATGAGTGGTTTATTAGTGGCAAAAGTTTTTGAGTAATTTGTAATCTTCAAGTGATTGGGAAACGTGATTTTAGAACACGTGTGTAATTTTAGACTGATCTCAGCTGTATGGCGCAATTCCTAAGGTCTATGAGAGCTTACAAGAAAGACCACACAGACGGGTGATGAATCGGGACACTCGCATGTTTATGGATCATATAATTTATAGAAAATGACCTTCTAAAGGAGTTCTGCGATGGAATTTTGAGTAATTTTGGCCACGTACAAAATTACTTTAAAAAGCAATTTTGTAAACTGAAGGAAACTTGAAAATAGAAGAAAGAAAAAGAAAGAAAAAACGCTAAAGAGATGATAACACACCGTAAATGAACAAAGATGGTTAAACGGATTGTAATACACGCAACGAACTTGAAAAATTTAGGCTGAAACTTTTCAAGATGGCCAAACTGTGACTTAGCTCCTTTAAAATATTATTAGGAACCTGGTAGGACGGCAGAAGACTGCAGCAGTCGAAAAGTAGCTAGAGATGGTGTCCGCATTACATTCGTGGAATTCCTGGCAAAAAAGGACCTGATGGAGGCGACGGAGGGAATGCAGGAAAACCAGGTAATTGTTGTTCCCCCGGGGATAGGAATGGGGGGGGGGGGGTACTCCCTTAAACTCTTACCCTATTTAAGGCAAAATCTGCCAATTTTCCTACCATTTTATGACCCTACAATTAGTTCCCTCACAGACTCACGTTGAAGGTATTGCGGGGGCTTTCGTTGATGTCTATCGATTGTGATGACAAGGTAGTTTCCTCCCAAAAAAACGTATCTAATTCAAGACCCAAAACGATTAAGCCATACCCTTCGTGGCCGCACATCGCTACATAGGCTATGTAAGGGAATTACCCCCTTGGGTGTTTGCGTGTACCTTGTATTGTTAATGCAAACCAGGATGCAAGATTTGGAGATCAACGGAGCGATTCGATATTTAAAGGGGGTAAGTTTTCTAAAGAAACTGTGATGCTGCGTCGGTGAGGAGTATTACAAGATATTTACTATTCAATAACCAGTGCCATTGTTCTCAGCTACGCCCTCAGCTGACTGCAATATATCACATATTGCTGTCGGCCCCAGTAACTATCTATACATAATTTGGTTTTATCATATTATCAATCCAGTTGATAAAACCAAATTGTCTTGATTCGATATTAAGGTATATTTGATGCAACAGTACAAATTAAAAAGTTGGTTTCTCAAGCGTTTTTTTTTAATGCAAATGACATGTTTCTCTTTTTAAGGATATTCCCCCGCACGAGCCTCCATTGCATGCTAGTCTCAGTGAATACCGAAAATATGAAGGTCGTACGTATTTGTTAAAGGCCTATGACATGAAAAATATTTTCTGCTTATTTGAAAGGCCTTTTCAAAATACAGAGGAATGGCGTTTTTCTTTTGAAATATCTATTTTCATTTTAGAGATATTGGCATTTTTCTATTATACAAATTAGATCATATTTTTCATGTCATATGTACTTTAATGCTTGTACTATGTACCAACCAGATTAAGCACAAAAGCACAAGTATTTGAACATCGTAACGTTATTAAAATGTTGCTATTCTTTTAGGTAATGGAGGAAAGCTGAAACGTAAAAATAAGTTGGAGAGAGATAAAGGGTACAGTAGTCTTGAAATCGTGTGGTGGAAAAGGAGCCCCGGCGGCCAATAATGGAAAGGGAGCAAAGGGTAAGAAAGTTTATCTTCTCTTGCACCAGATCCAGATTGTATGAAAGATGTCCTCGGCATCGATCATAACTGCATGCGATCACGAAATCGCATCATGTGGAAGTGCAAGCTGGGATCGACTGCAGATTACGATGGCACTATCCTAAAGAAACGAGCCTTGCGAAAGATATATGGGTTGTTCACCAAGTATGAAGTCAATATGGGTGGGTATTGGAGTGTTTATAGACTGAGACGGAGTTGGGGTCCAGAAAGACGCAAAAAAGAACAAGGCCAATATCAAGCCATCTTGACCCAGCAAGCATGGTCAATTTAACAAATTGACGTCAGTTTTTTTATGCGTCTGTCCTGTTATTGATCATGAATTTCGTCATCACATTGTCATGACGAAATTCATTATCAATAACAGACAAACGCATTAAAAACTGACATCAATTTGTTTTTTACGATAACAAATTGTCGAGTTGCCGGCTCTCGCTCCCTGACGCGTCGCACGAATTTTAAATTCATGTGTCTGTTCGCATATGAACAATAAAAATTAGTCAATGAGCGCGCGTGAATTTCTGCAGTTATAATTTGTTATATGAAAATTTTTCTTGAGGGACACAGCGGGTAATCCAGATCTTAGAAGACAGCGTCATTTTGCCCGCTCGGTCGCCAATTACAACACAGGATTCGGTTCATTTATAATAAAGTATGTTCTTCATACCTCGAGCAGGTGTTCTCGATGGTATTGGAACCCAGGACTCCCAGATATGACTAGTTCCCATCAGACTTTTGGGATCAATATCCAGTATCTGGGCAACTGCGCACCTACCCTAACCCAACAGTAACACTAACTTATTAACTTGTTATAACATGTTGGGTTAGGAGAGGGGTAGGTGCGCAGTTGCCCAGATACTGATATTGATCCCAGACTTGTCATAGATCATGTAGATAACAAATCAGTTGGACTGGAACCATATTTATTTGTGTTTTCTTTATCGAATTTCTGGACTGCCGTTTTCATTGAACGGTTACAATGAAGAACAGCCTAGTCAATTTGTGTTAATTTGAATTAAAATTTACAATTAATTGTTGTTGTAACTGTATAAGAGAAAATTAATCTATGTACGTATTGCAGACCTATTTTCGGTTGTTTACAGGAGGCCGCGGTAGTCAGGGTGGAAAAGGAAGGAGATGTAGAACTGATAGGATAGGTGATACCTTAGCTTGTTATGATGAAGGAGTTTGGCACACCAGGGCTCCCTCCGGTCCCCTGGAAAAAACGGCAGATCTGGAACAAGTAAGGAGATTATTATCAAGGATTCTTCTTACTTTTTGCTCGCATTTCTATCTCCTCAACTGTTCTATGGCCTAGACCTCCATGGATATCTGTGCGTCTTTTCGCGCAAAATGGAGGCTATATAAGAGGTCATCAAATATTATCACTCGCC
>JAHPZR010046414.1:0-7500 GCA_019787425.1 Platygyra sinensis
AAGTAAGTAAGTAAGTAAGTAAGTAAGTAAGTAAGTAAGTAAGTAAGTAAGTAAGTAAGTAAGTAAGTAAGTAAGTAAGTAAACACTTTAGCAACAATTCCCGACGACTCTCCACTTGAACAAGTTGGTGCTCGAAAAATCGAGAGTGGAGCAATTGGGCTGATGGCACCAAACCAAAAACCGGCGGAGCTTTGTGAAAGCAAACACACAAACATTAAATGGAGGCTTTATTGGTGATTCCGGCGAAACTTCACATGTCGGGTTGGAGACAAAACTTAAACTCTCTTTGCCTCCGGCGGTTTTGTTGGAACTTTCGATCATCTTTTGATAGGGAGAGGTCCGTTATTTTCAAATTTCTGCTTGATGCCATCGACGACCTGGTTTATTTTTTAAGGCCTTGCTGTAGGCATTCAACATATTATAAACACAAGCGACATATCGCGAGGTTCTTGCTGCCGACGTTAACAGACAAATCGACTCCAAGTGAGCGATGAATTAACGCACTAATCTCCAGTCACTCTTGCCAAAGATCTTCACTTTCTTCTTCAGGCTGGGAATTTTATCCTTACATAAAAAAACAATCTCCTTCGGCCCATGTAACTTTTTTCCGCGTTTTCACACTTATAGCATATTAACTATGCTTATAGCTACTTATGCTGCTTCTGAAGCAGTTGTCAGTCCTCGCGATTTCGCGCGTGTTATCCAGCAACATCTTTCTATCACTCAATTTCATTGGTCGAGTAAAGAAGAAAGAAATGACGTCACGGCAATCGTTTCGCAGCTCGAGATTGCAGACGTTATTTTTCGGAGGAACGACCGGAAATACGTCTGCTTTTCGCAGGCTACTCTTTCCCCCGTAAAAGTAAATTTGGCTGTTTATTTAGGGAAGTCTGTGGGGGTAGTCCATATAGGGTAGTCCGCGGAGTAGTCCGTAGGGTAGTCCGTGGAGTCGGAGTCAGTGGGTAGACTTCCTTGGAAAAGTACCTGTAGTGTATTCCTGTCTTTCTGAGAATGTCATTGTCATCCGGTCTTTTAGAGAAATGTCAGGCAATGTGAATATTAAAAAAAATATTATAGTTTATATTATTCATGTGAGACTATCAATTGTGTTATCAGATGGAGGTATAATTAATTTTTTCATTGTATTTTACACGAGAAATAGGCCACATTCGATATATCAATATTCTAACATGGTTCCGCGGCTTTCAGGACAAACTGCTATATTTGGTGTTGTTTTCTTTGTATCCAAGGCTCTTCTGGGAATTGAAAGACAAAAGAAACTTTAAAAGAATTCATTTGACCCGATAGCCTCCGAGCCATGAAGTGTGTTATTTCTGCGGTGATGCCATACGATGAAACCGATCATGATTTGCGATTCAAGATTCGTTTTATTCTAGTCTATGTGTATAATGGTATGGAACAAAATGATACCATGCACAGGAGTTACCAAACTAAAAGCGCTCCATCACACTTTTCGCTACGGCAAAAACCGCTTTTCATTCGCTTCGCTCATTACTCGCTTTTGCTCTCCCACAAACGCACTTAATCCCCTGCTCGACACAGCATTCGCTTTCAGCAAAGCTGAAAGCTTGCTTTAGTCGCCCTGGTGAGATGTCTAAGCTTGAGTTTGATGGAACCATGTGTAGAGAAGCTTAAAAAAACCCGAGTTTTGGAATATGCGAGCTGGAGCCAGGTGAGCATGTTTTTATTTATTTCTAGACGGTCGGGAAGCAAAAATGTGCTCGCACCGCCAAGTCCTATACTACTGTGGGAAAGGAGCTGATTGCACGAAGAGCCCAAAGGATGTCTGCGTATGAGGCCATGATGACAACAGCGTAGCTCTAGCTCTTATGTCACTTTATGGCAACGAGTCTATTGTCCCAGCCTATGTCACTATACCATAAAAGGAAGTAGTCGCGCCCTTGGTCAAAGATCCTGTCTAACCCAAAATTCGGAGAAAGAGTTGTTGTCTTATTGTCCTTTCTTGAGGCTTCTGAAAACATTTTAGTCAAACATGGGACAGTCTTTCTTTAAACAGCAAACCCCGAAAGAAATAGTCAACAACATAGAAAGTGATGAAAGCAAAAGATCAAACTTCTCGGTCAGCTCGAAAACCAACTTGAGCAGCTCAAACAAGAGGTGATCACAGTCCAACCCGCCATCAACAGCAATGTTCGCGAGACTGTCCGCCAGGAACAAGAAGCGCTTCTGATGCGATACAGCCAGTTGGAAGATAAAGAGCAAGTGGTACATGACATCCGCGGTATCTTCAGTGGTTTCCCCCTTCTGGAATTTCTCGTCCAGACGGCGTCCAAGTTGGTGAGTACCATGGCTTCCTCTCAAGATCTTCAGGAGGTGCTTCGCTGGCAAGAACGCAAATTGGTGAAACGAGTCGGAGACAAAGTCTACGGGATAGAGGCACACTACAAAGTCAAGGTATTGGAGGAGACTAAGGGAACTGTGTTCAAATCCAAAGATACAGTGGTGCTGATTGCCTACAAGTGCATTGCACACGTAATGGATCTTAATCCAGCAGAGTTTCCGGATGACGAAGAACTCAAGCAACTACTTTCTAAGTTTTGCAAAGGTTCCTGCCTAAGATCTACAGGAAATGCTTACTCCATGCAATATGTAACTGATTGATTCAATAAGTAGAACTTTTCCGCATTGATAAATGTATGTTTTTCGTTTTATGGCTGGGATTCATTTCTTGGAAAGTTTCGAGAAGGTTGTTAGTTGTGTGAAGAGAAACTAGTTCATATCAGCCCTAATCAAGTCTGTATGCGACGCAGAGTATACTAGATGACTTGTATTTCAATCATTATTTACTTCATAGATAGCTGCTAATTTGAATTCCGAATTCCCGGCCGAACTTTAGCTCTTACTTTTAAGTAATTTAGTATCCGGTAGATTGGGTTTGTAGATTTAGTTTCTATCTTCAAGTGTGTGAAAAGATTAGTACTCGTCTCACACTTATCAGTGTTCAGCAGTGTATGCTTAATTTGTTCTGCCATTTGTCCATTAGTATAGTCAGCTGACAAATAAATTCTCTCATTTGTTGATGGTTATTTTCAACGTTTGCGCTCCCAAAGAAAGTACGAAGTTCGATCAGAAAACCATCCTTAGTCAGGTGGTGATTTCTTAGACTGAACTGTTACTTCCTTGTAGATAACATGGTGGTTTTGTTTACTCCTAGCAGTGCGGATCTTGTTTGATTTAGCGTTCTAAGAATGTTCTCGCTCGAACTATAGCAGAGGATTGCTGTTTGTAAACGAGTGACATAGTTTATCTTACTCTGATCTTAATTCACATTTTTTGCTAGGGAAAAGTAATCCATTTTGACACGGCAAATGGAGTTGTAGGCATGAGGCTAATTTAACGATCCATCGCTCCTCCACTTCACTTATAATTAACAGAAAGCGAAACTTTTTGTAAATGCAGTGACTAGTGCATAACGCTTGCGCGTATATTATAAATCGAGAGCAAGAATTCGTTGATGTTAATCTTTTAAAGCCTATAATCTTAAAGAAATATCGGGAGTCAATTGCGCTGTGCACAAACACAACATTTAATATGCTTTGTTGTAGCAATGCCGTTTTGTTGCCGCTTTTCAGTTCTAAACGTCATCTTGAAACTTTATTGCCAGATGCAATGTCTAATTCCTTGAGTTCCTATATCTATATCAATGATTTACCAGGCGAGCACTTGGTTTCTCCTACGCCAAATTGGAGAGAAAGGTTTCTCTCTCGTTTGGCGTAGGAGAAACCAACTGCTCGCATGGTGTCAACGATAGAGCTTTCTAAGAATGTTCTCCCTCGAACTATGTCAACTTTAGCAGAGGATCACTGTTTGTGAAGAAGTGACACATTTTCTTTTGCTTTGATCATACTTCATATTCTTTGCCAGGGAAAAGTAATCCATTTTGCGGACAGGGGAAGTGGAGTTGTAGGCATGAGGTTTATTTCAGAACTTCGCTCGATTCCTCGCTCTTTCACTTCCTGTCACAGAATTTAAGAGAAAGCGAAACTTTTTGTAAATCCACGGACCAGTGCATAACGCTTACGCATATATTATAAATGGAGGGCGAGAAGCCGTCTTACTGTTTCATTGATGTTTGGCTTTTACAGTGCGTTTCATAAAACTTTGACAAATGGTTTCCGAAGTTCGTTTGAGATTCTCGAAGTTAGCTACGAACTTGGCAATTTCATTACTTAGTGTTGTCAATCAAATCGTAAACGAAGTTGTGAATTTTACGCCGAATTTCGTTGGGAAGTTGCGAAATTCGTCGCGAGTGAAGTTCGTGTCATTCGGTGTAGTTGGTTTGGTAATATAACTAGAAATGAATTTACATGTAAACAAAGTGAAAACATTTCTCAACCAACCAAGACTTATTTTATGATGTTTACACCTTTTGCTCTTCATCTACAGAAAATAAACATTCATTTGGGTCAAAATTTGTTTCAATTAAGTCAATATACTCTCAATAACACCAATATGACCTTCATTTGCGCGTAAGGAACGTTCAAGAATAACATTTGCATATGTGTTACCATTCAAAATCATCAAAAGATAAACAATACCATCTTTTGACATTCATTGACTGTAAATGCAGGGCCGTAGCCAGAAAAAAATTTTGATTGAGGCAATGTCTATGAATAACTTATGACTGAGGCAATCAGTCCATGGTTGAGTTCTCTTCCTAGGTATTAGGTACTATAAACAACAAAAGCCAAAGAAATGACCGAGGCAAGTGCCTCAGTTGGCCTGTTACTAGCTACGGCGGTGAAATGTATTTCATTTTGGTCGAAATGAAATTCGTTGTCACGAAACGAAAATCAATTACACTTTTGGACGATTCTTTTTCAACAAAAGACTTTCAATAACACAATTTGCATGAGAACGCACAATCAATTGCATTATTATACAATCATATCCATGGAGGTAATAATCTTTAGTGCGATGGGACAAACATAAAAGTCATAATAACGTTTATTTTTGAAAGAGCGAATATCAAATTCGCTGAACGGTTTATCCCTCAATTACTTCATTATTGAGCATCGTGGCAAATACGTTTGCATAAAACGATACCATTGTCCACATTTATCTGCCGTACGCGTAATGATACCAATACTTCGTTGTAGGGCTTGCTACAACAGCTGAGTGCGATACAATTTCCCTCTGAGTTGTACGCAAAAAGTTTTCGTAGGTGGCCGAATTTATGTCTGCAAGTGGAGGATTGTGAAAATGATGATTTAAAAAAATACATACGGTCCGCTTGTTCTGTAGTGAAATTTTCTATGAACATTGGGTGAGAGTATCTCTTTTCAAAAGAACTACGCTAATGAGCGATTGTTTTCTCTTAACGTTGGGAGAAAGCACTGTAATGTTTGTCCCATCGCACTAAAGATTGTTACAGTCAATGAATGTCAAGGATGGTATTGTTTATCTTTTGATTATTTTGAATAATACATATGCAACACATATGCAAATGTTATTCTTGAACGTTCCTTACGTGCAAATGAAGGTCATATTGGTGTTATTGAGAGTGTATTGACTGTAATGAAACAGATTTCGACACAAATGAATGTTTATTTTCTGTAAATGAAGAGCAAAAGGTGTACTTCTGAAATGTAAATTATTTGAGAGGAACAAAGGGACTCCACAGCACAGACGGATGGAACGACTAGCATCTGGTTTATAACAGTAGAAATTTTAAATACAACAATATATAGGGGCGATTACCAGCCGCTGTTCGGGAAAGGAGCCCGCGCTCCTCCCCCGAACTCACGAGAGAGCGGCGGAAATCGAGCCTAAACAATACGAGCCTAAACAATATGGCGTTCAATTTCTGCCAAAATTCAACTTTTGAATTTGCTTGTATTTTTGGCATTCGATGTCGTAGTTTTACAATTTGTACCTACATCTGCAATTGAACATTCAAGTTTCCAATTTCTCTACTCCAATTGTCATACGTAACTTTAAGGGGCACAACATTAGTTAATCTAGATGTGCCCCTCTCCTCTCCCTCCATTATTAAGTACATGTGAAATAACTTAAGTTTTGTAAATTTGCATCATATGTTTTCTTTCCTTTTGAAAAATACTTATGTACTATCTAGGGATTGGAGGAATAAATAAACACAAACACATTTGACATTGTTCTGTTGTTTGTTTCACGATTCAACTTTGTACTTTGAAGTATTCAACATTCAAGTTTACGCAATTCAACATTCAACTTTCCAAAATGCATGTTTTCGATATCCAACCGCAAGCCAGTCAATGACAGTCAGTGTGGGCTCAGCAAACTATCAAAATTCTACCTTAGTAGGGGCTAGCAAAGGCAGGTCACACTACCCTAGACAGCAGCCTTTACCACGTGTGTAGTACAACATGGCGGACGGTAAACTGAACGAAGTTAAGTCAGCCCTTTTTGGCCGAAAAAAAAGTTTGTTTTTATCTCTGATAGATTTAAATGTGAATGAATTACTTTATAGAGAAAGCCATCTATGCGTTGAAAGTCCTATTTGGAGCTACACCGAGAATGGATAAAACAAAGTTTTGCAGGTTAATTTTATCGGGCTGTGGCGTTGCCGTATCATGCCTCGAAAAACTGAATTCAACTTCGCGACTAATAATGGAACAGCTACCATTTTTATTTTCCAAAGTCCAGGCAGCTGCTTAAGAACGGTCGCCGCTAATTGTTTCTGCGCTATTCCTTACTGCGCACGCAAATTCACGTGCGACGTCATGCATGAGCGCGCGCGCTAAGTCATAAAATCAACAAACGATAGGGCAGATGGCCATTGCTAGAGCTTTGCCTGGATTTAACGATCTTGGACGTACGGTGACCCAATTTTTCTTTCGATGGATCATTTTCTCTACTGATGTTCTACGATTAGAGAAAAAATGAAGAAAATCTATCGACTAGAAGTTTGAATTTTTGGCAAAATGCACCATCGACTTCCGTTCTTTTTACATCTTCATGCATCTGTGGTGCGGTTTCAAATGCCTCTTAAAGGGTTAAATCTTGTGAAAACGTTAGTAACATTTAGAACTATTTACGCAACAGACCCACTTCTACAAAATATGACAAGATCGTTTGCCTCCGTTGACTCACCTCCGATATTTTTAACTATAAAACCCCTGTAGACCGTGCTTAATTATATGGGACTATTTTTCGAAATCACTATAGTTTACCACACGCTTTATCTCTGAAACGAAGACGGTGACCCCCAATTTTTTTGCATTTCTGGCACAAGTAACTCATTATCTACCTGCAGTAAAAATTAAAAAAATCCTATCGACTGGAAAATTTTCGCGCGAACGTCCTTAAATCCGTGATCTGGATTCGAAACTCACTTGAAAGCGCCCGATCGTCTTGTTTTCGCTGCGGTTGGAAGCCGGGAAGGAAAATTATCACCAGAAAGGTTTGAGGGCTTCGTTTACCTTGATCTTCCATTCTGAGGTCACCTAAACATCGACTTATGTTGTTCCTTTCCAT
>JAHPZR010046414.1:12500-17402 GCA_019787425.1 Platygyra sinensis
AAATTGGCATCATCTATACTCAACTTCTGCAGGAGGAAAAGATCTTTCCAATGATGCCTAGATCAGAGTGATCAGCGTAATGGAGCCTGAGATATGCACAAAAATGCTAAAAAGATGAGTGAAAACCTCAGAGAAAATTCCCTGCCACTCCACGTGCTACTCCATGGTAAAAATTGCCGGTGTCGATGACGCTTTCGATTCTTAGAAGTTTTTTAAACTGCAAGCAAGCCTAATAGAAGGCAATCACTGCACCAAAAGAAAAGAAAAGGAGAAAAAGGAAAGGCGAAAAAAAAATTAAAAATTCGAAAAGCCAACAAGACATAGGTCACTTCCTCGTCCAAAAACTCTCTCAAAAGTTTGATTTCTGCGCACGCCCGAGCCAAAATGTCGTAAAACCGCGATGCCAATCAGTGGCAAGAAAGGAAAGCTCTCATGTTGGAAATGCCTTTATGACTAGATTAAAGCTAATTTGGTCAATGTTCAGCCTAAAAAATCTCCAAAATGTCCAAAAAAATGTGTTTTCGGCAAAAAAGCGCCGAGAGTCAATAGATTCGGTAAAACGTGAAGAAAGGAGGAAAGGACGAAAGGTAATGAACATGTTTTTTTCGCAGACACTCGTTTGCAGGGCTTGTTTCTATCAAATTCTGGCTCAAATGCTGAAAGCCTGCGAAACTTACCGTGAAAAGGATGAAGTGCTCGTAAATCTACGAACACGGACTGGATTTGTAAGTCTGTTCAGTTTATCATTAGCTTTATTAAACTAATTTTCACGTGATCTCCAGTCTATCTTTAGAGCAAGGTCCGCAGCCATGATCGGGGGACGCGAACAAACAAATTAAGGACAAGGAATGTCTCCTTGGCTTCAACAGAATTCGTGGTGGGGGAAAAAGATTGTCTGAAGAACTAACCCAAAGAATGTCCGTGTAGGAGGCTATGATGACAACAGCGTACGCTCATATGTCACTCATGGTAACGAGTCTTGTCTCAGCCTACGTCACTATACCATAAAGGGAACTAGTCTGGCCTTGTTCAATGATCCTGTCAAACCCAAAATTCGGAGAAAGAGCTGTTGTCTTCTTGTCCCTTCCTGAGGCTACTGAAAACATTTTAGATAACCATGGATTCGTCTTCGTCTACATAAATACGTAGAAAGTAAAAAATTCAGACTTCTCAGTCAGCTCGAAAATTAACTTGAGGAGCTCAAACAAGAGGTGTTCACAGTCGAACCCGCCTCCAGAAGCAATGTTCGTGCGACTGTCACCGTGGGAGCAAGACGCGCTGGTGATGCGATTCATCGAGCTGACAGGTGAAAAGGAATGGTACGTCACATCCAACGTATCTTCGTGATTTCCCCCTTCTGGAATTATCTCGTGGAGACGGTGACCAAGTTGGTGAATATTATGACTTCCTCTCAAGACCTTCAGGAGATCCTTCGCTGGCATGAGCGCAAAAAGGTGACACGAGGGGAGACAAAGTCTTCCGGAATAGAGGCCCATTACAAGTCAAGGTATTGAAGGAGACCTGAAGGGAAATGTGCCGTTGTTCAAATCCAAAGATACTGTGGTGTTGCTTGCCTACAAGTGCATTGTACACGTAGTGAATGTTAATCCCGCAGAGTTTCCCGATGACGAAGAACATCAAGAAACTTTTTAAGTTTTGCAAAGGTTCCTTTCTAAGATCTACACGGGAAATTATTACTCCATGTAAGATGTAACTGATTGATTCGATAAGTAGAACTTTTTCCGCTTGATAAATGTATGTTTTTCGTTTATTGCTGGGATTGATTTCTTGGAAAGTTTCGAGAAGGTTGTTAGTTGTGTAAAGAGAAACTAGTTCATATCAGCCCTGATCAATTCTGTATGCGAAGCAGAGTATACTAGATGGTTTTTGTTTCAATCGTTACTAACTTTATAGGTAGCTGCTAAATTTGTATTACGAATTCCCGGCCGAAGTTTAGCTCTTTAGATTCTTTTAAGTAATTTACTATCCGGTAGATTGGGTTTGTAGATTTAGTTTCTATCTTCAAGTGTGTAAAAAAATTAGTACTCGCCTCACGCTGATGTTCAGCGGTGTTTGCGTAATTTGTTCTGCCAGTTGTCCATTAGTTATAGTGAGCTCAGAAATAAACTGTCTCGTTAATGGGATATTTTAATGTTTAACGGTGCCTAAGAAAACTTCGAAATTCGATCAGAAACCTATCCTTGGTCAGGTGATTTCTTAGAACTAACTGTTACTTCCTTGTCGATAGCATGGCGGTTTTGTTTACTCGTAGCGAGTAGGTCTTGTTACAGCAGCGCTGTGCACAAACACAGCATCAATATGCCTTGTTATGGCAATGTTTCGTTACCACTTTTTCTAAAAGTCATCTTATAACTGCGTTGCCAGATGCAATGTCCCACTCTTGAGGTCTAAATCAATCGGTAATTAAGCTTTCTAAGAATGTTCTCGCTCGAACTATAGCAGAGGATCATTATTTGTAAACGAGTGACAAATTGATGTTTGGCTTTTAAGATATAATCCAAAAGAAGTATCGGAGTCAAAAAGAGGACATTGAGGTCTTACATGCGACGAAACACCATTACGGAAGAAAATAGCCGATTTACTGCAAGAGTGACGTGAAAGCTTCATTGAGATTTTAAGTGGCTGTCCCGCTAACAGCGGTCCGGTCAATTTCGGGTCAGAAAAAAGTTAGCCTTTATATTTTTTGGACGAAAAGGACTTAGTGTGTATATACTAAAACCAGTATGTTTTGTTGTAATTTCTGCTTTTCTTTTTGCTACGCCGCGAAACGACTTTCAGCTGTCTGAGGAAGAGTGTTTGGTCGATTCAGTAATCAAAATTCGTGACTTTTCCGGATCGCGCTGCCTTAAAACAAGGACGTATTGCTCCATATCGACCAGACCACAGCATTCAGTACATTCGAAGGTCTTTTCACCGAAATTTCGTTACGGTTGGATAAAAATTGGATAACCGCAAAAAAAATCTTAGATACCTCACTGCGCGCTCTGTGAAAATGAATAAATAATTAGCTATAAGGAAGACTCAAAATATCAAAAGTGGCACCTAAACTAGGGTTTATAAAATGACATTTACGGCAAAGATCTTTCCATAACTCTAACAGATTCTAAAGTCAAACTTGCCGGGTATCAGTTCCTTCATTAGACGCGAGCGAACTCTGCAGTTCAACACCAAATTACTGCATAATTATGCAAATGTCAGCGCAATCCGCGGCTAGCATGATGGCAAATTGAATGGAGCAAGCCTGGATAAGAAATGATGTTTGGGAGTTTCCAGAATGTCCTTTCATTCTGAAATAGATTAATATGCGAACTTAGTAACCCTTAATCATTGGATTGATATTGATGGATAATAAGACGAAAGATGTTTCAGAATTTTAATTATGCAACACCCACAGCTTAGAGCTGAGGGCGGTTGCGAGTTGAAACGGACAGCGGGAAATATTAATGTGTTCAACGCCGAGACGTCCTGTTTCATACAAATAAATCATATTTATCTATTTTGCCTTGGCTTGGATTTCTTGTTTCATATTCAGACTCTATACTGATATACAAGAAAGCTTTCAGCACTTAATAATTTTAAACCGACCTAATAAGATTTTCTCTTGAGCAACTCAAAATACAGACGACATTCTTTTTAGGCTTCATTTTGATTATAACGAAGTACATTTTACAGTTTACGTGCCGCTTACTACTTTTTTAGCGGCCATGTTCTTTTTCAATCATGGTAACTAGCACTTTCTCTGAGAATGTAAAAAATTCTATCGCACACAAGCGCAAGCTTATCAACGTACCATCTAACGACGAATTGCTCTGTAAAATGAATTTTTCATACTTTAATTACAGTTTCAGAACAAGGTCTTTCAGGTATTTAAGGGGTCGTCATGCTCAAAATAAATCGACTTTTCTAACCTCTTCCGCTACAAAAAGTGGTTCAGCAAATTGCATCTGAAAGAATGAACAAGGGGTGAGGGTGAGGGGTGAGGGGTGGGGTGAGGTTGAGGGTGGGTGTGGAGGATGACAATAAGCATAAGTAATAAATAAAATACCAAATTCAACTTGAACATTGTTAGAACACTAAGAAACTATTATCACACATCGCTGCATTTGTATTAAAGCGGAATAAAATAGTAAAACGTATCTGTTGAATAATAAACCCGATATTCCACGCAACGTGCACAACAAATCTGACGCACGTCACAGACACTTAATCCAACGCTCGCATAGCCAACTGTATATCGCCTTGTTCTTCTTCGTGGCTTTTGTGGGTTGTATATTTTCGGGCCGTCATTTCAACCCCGCAACACGGCCTATTCGCGAACAAATAAAAATTCTTAGCATAAATAGGATTCCCATAATCTGGTTTAAAAAAAAAACGGAAAAAAAATCCAGTGATTTTAAAAAACGAAACGAAGCTTATTCGTTTCTATACCCGCCTCGACCTTCTCACTTACCTTATTTTTTCACGCCACTCTCCGACAGACTATAACAAAAAATAGGGACGGCTCGTAGTCTTTCTCGAAAACGTCCACCGGCTTTAAATATTTTTTCCCCCGCTGATTTTATTCCTAAAATGTAATTCGTCAAAATGTTAGGCCAAATTGTATACTCAAGCGGACTTAATTCTTGCAAATGTTGGTCTATTAGTGTCATTGTTCAGTGACATTATCTCACATCTTTGCCTAAATGTAAGAAAAAACCTTATGTTTGAAGAAAACTAACAGAACAATGTTTGTAGACGGAGAAAGGAGGAGGAAACACAACCGATGAGCCAGTTTGGTTTGGGCTACCACTCTTTCTTTTGTTCAGAATCGCTTCATATGAGTCCATTCTGTTGCTCGTATTTCTTCCATACTACCGTTACTCATGTTTTTTGGGTTGGGGT
>JAHPZR010046416.1:0-10000 GCA_019787425.1 Platygyra sinensis
AAAAAACTGACAAAAAAAAATTCAAGGAAGACATATTCTGTATTTCATTGGCTGTTAATAGATGAATGGACTTCCTTAACTTGCGTTGACTTGGGTTCACCGTCTTTAGTGGTCAAACCATGAGACTTTCGTGCAAATTTGATCTCGACCAACGTGAGCGCAAGTGATCGCGAGTCAACGCAAGTGCACGCAAGGCCTGTCCAAATGTAATCGCAAGTAGACCAAAGTTCTCAATTCAACTTGCCTCTACTTGCAAGTTCGTTTGGCCCGGACAATTGGCCACAGTTCGATAGATCACTATTTTTAAAATGGTTGGCAGCGTTTCCTTTGGAAACTGAGAGCCAATGAAACTTATTAAATCTGCAGCTTTGTCCTGAAAGACAAAATATGTGAATGTAAGCAATAGACCACAAGTTTCTATGGTTTATAGGCTGATAAACCACGCAGGATGTTGGTAGAACACGAGAAGAATTTGTAAATCACGAGCCGCAGGCGAGTGATTAGCCTGCGAAAACAGCCGTCCTTCTTCGCTCTCGGCCCGAGTGACGAAACGCCACTCGGGCCGGGAGCGAAGAAGGACGGCTGTTTTCGCAGGCTAGCGAGTGATTTACGAATTCTTCGAGTGTTCTACCAACATCCCAAGTGGTTTATCAGCCTATAAACCATAGAAACTTGTGATCTATTGCTTTTATATAATAATTGAGACGCGCGATTTTTCCATGGGTTTACCGGCACAATAAACCATAGCTGACTGACCAATCAGAGCGCGCGCATTGATTTTGTTATTGTATAAATTGATATATCAAACGTGGCCTATTTAACCACTCTATCAACTTAGAGGCATGAGAAGGAAGGTCGCTTTGAAACAGGCTATCCCTTTGTACGAATTCACAGTTAATTAACTAACAGACTCAATTTTGGTCACAGAATGTGGCCAACAAAAATAAAGATGCCCATTTAGAAATGCATATACAGTTTTTTAAATCAATTCTGGACCTGATCTTTCGCGATAAAATCTGATTTTCAGAGGCAATCCTAAGGATATATCGTTTGTAGCTTACCGCGAGTCATTTACACCTAAAAAAAGACGTAATTTTGTTCTTGGACTCCTACGTGACTTAACTCAATTTTATCTTTAATTTTTTGCAAACACTATTGTCTTCAGTGTTTGATTAAGAAGTATCATTGAATTCTTGGAAACCAATCATACAAAAGCGCCAAGACAGCTTATTGATATAATGCATGACTTCAGTTTCCACAAATTTTCCTCGGAACGAAACAACGAAACACAACGATTCTTGCTACAGATTTCGGTTCTTGCTAAAAAGTTGAAACTAACTCCTATTCAGTATAGTTTTGCGAAATAATTCTAAGAAAAAGACTTAACGTATGTTCAACGGATGACAAATTTAACCACCTCACTTGTAAAACTTGTAAAAGTATAATGATGCAATATATGAACAGCTCTTGAAACTCAGAATAGAACTCTATGAAAGAGTTTGCGGATCGCAATGTTTTCATTTGTGTGATATATGATATTTAAGAGCATTTTAGAAACTATTTTAGCATCAAACGTGGTCATGGAATACGTATATCTGCCTGATGTATGCTAACTCCAAAACAACTTTTTGGATTTACATTATAGGTCGAGCTTACGAAAACGAAAGAAATGTGGCTTTTCTAAGGTCATAACAAATTTTAACTTTGGTTGCAAAGTTATAGCTTTATGGTTTTTGAAGATCATTTGCTTTATTCAGGAGCCCATTATTTCGCTAGCATGCGCGCGCCGGATTTAACCAAATTGCTTTATGACTGCTGCTATATAAATATTGATGGCGAAAGCTTTTGCCGATCTTTGGCGTTGAGTTATTCAGAAATGTGAATCAGTAGTTGAAGATCTCTGCTGGTGATTTTCAAGTAATAAAAGTAAAGTAAGTTTACCTTGACGTCCTTGACGTGTGTCTGGTTCAGTCCTTCAGTTTATCGTAGGGGTTTATCGTGACTACTTGTTTACAGAAAACACAATTTTCTTTCTTCAACAGGGCGTTTCCGAGTAAAAACAAATATTTAATTTTGACAGCCAATAGGGAAAGACATGCTGAATAATTAGTTTGATGCCTCGTGTACACGTGATCAAAGTCAGTCGGACACGAGCTAAACATGCAATCTTTTTTTATAAGATTATGTTTTATAAGAATATCGAGGCTAACTGTTGCCGGCGAAATTTTAAGAATATTTTTGAGATAAACCCAAGAGAGTTTGAAGAGAACGTAGTTTTGTGTATCGTAAATATTTCTGTTCTTGGGCCATCGTAGTTTGATCAAAAACAAGAAACAAACAACAGTGATAAACATATTGAACTTGCACATTTTTTGATGTAATATATCAAAAACGAGTGCGAGTGTTTCATCAGGGGTTCGAAACACCGAGAAAGTAATGAAAGCACGAGGCCGCAGGCCGCAGGAACCCCTGATGAAACACGAAGCACGAGTTTTTGATATGGCTTCTCAAATGAAACAATAGGAAATTATGCAGCGACATGTTTTCGCAAACGAAACAATAAGAAATTATGCAGTGTTAAATATTTCCCCTTTTCCGAAAGAACGCGTTTGTATGCATGATTCATTAGCGTCCAACCACGAGCGTGGAAGGAGTGGCACGGTGTAGGAGCCAAAAATGGTTTACGAAGAAGAGAATTAAGTCAAGAAAGTCGTATTCCCCGTCATCAAGGTATAAAACAAATACGCGTAAACTATTTTAACGAATAGCGAATTACTTGGGTAAAGAAAAATATCCATTCCTTCGGGAGGTTCGTTCAGATATTACCTGATTAACATCTGGTTTCAGAGCGCTGGACTTAAATATAAGGAAATCGTTATGCTTGAGTCTGAATTGTTGACAAAGAAAATTTGTCATTGAATTGGAGCAAAACGTAGGTAAAGAGATATTCACCGAAAACTGTTTATGGAACAGTATTTAGTATCGGACGCTCTGTGTATTTAAACCAGGTTTTAATTTCCAATTTCATGAGTTTTATTGTTAAAATTATTTTATTAAATGCAAGTTCCCAAGGGTGCTAATTTTTTTAAATTCTGTTCTTATGCTTAATTTCTTTTGTTTTGATGCTTGAATCTTGATATCCAATCAGTAATCAGATGAAAGCAATGTGTGGTTTGGATACGATATCCAAAACACGTGTGGTTTTCATGTAGGTATCAAAACTCATGCACGTGACGAATTTAGCCACTTTTTATTGGCTATCAAACTTATGAATTATTGATGAGTTTGAGAATAGGAATTGACGTTTTGTATGTACTCTACATACATTTTCAAAAGTAACCGTTGAAATTTAAGACAGCTATTTATATATAACAAAGGTGAGGGGTCTGGAACCTAGATTAAACAAATGCTTTTAAACAGTACACTATAAAAACTAGAGTAGATTACTTAAAGCATCAGCTTTTCACTTTCGACGTTGTATCGGTTTTCAACGAAAACCGTATGAAAGTCTTCTTGATGGCATGATCAGACTGATGATAATAGACACAGCTTGGAAGGCGCTGTAATAACCTCTCAGGCTACTGCTAATGATTATCAGTCAGTCTGTTAGGAATCGGTAATGACAATTCTGCAAACAGTCTAATCCTGTTGAACGGTTATCAACGTTAAAACGAAGATCAAAGGGCTCTTAGAGACAGTCATTCACGTGATGACTACGGTGAATTGTGCTGTTTGGTTATGAAATATTGGTACAAGGGAAACAGCAGTTTTAAACAGCAGTGGTTAAGCTCGAATAGACATCATTATTCTTGAGAAAATCTTCATATTCCTCATTAGGATTGGAAATCGGAGAGTCCCCTCTGTAGGGATAATATGCATTATCTGGGATCACAAATTGTTGATCCATTCCCATTACCAGCAAAACCTAACAAATCATTTTGAACTAATTGCCGTTGAACGAAACTTTGGGACAATTAAAGGCTAGCCTTTGCCACTAGGAGCTCTGATTGGTCGATGATTGCCTTTAAAAACCATTGATCAATCATAGTTCACATGTTGTATCTGAGCCGTCCCAGTAATGGTGAAGGTGTTGAAAATGCATATGAGCCAAGAGGCCTATCAGGCAAGAGCTTATCCCAGGTTCTGTAGCAGGTTCTGTAGCTTATCCCATGTTTCTGCACTGATATATCAACGGGGCCTTTTTACCCCTCTTTCGACCTAGAGACATAAGGAGGAGGACATTTTGAAACAGACTATCCTTTTTTAGGAATACACAGTTAAAGAACAGGCTCAATTTGGTCACAGAATGTGGCCAACAAAAATAAAGATGCCAATGCAAATGCACCATTTGTTATCAACTTTGGACTTAATTGATGTTTGGCGATTAAATCTGATTTTCAGAGGCAATCTTACCTGTATAATTCACCTCATTTTGTCGTTAATGTTGTATGAAGACTATTGTCTTCAGTGTTTGATTAAGAAATATCATTGAATTCTTAAAACAACGCGTCAAGACAGCTTATTGACTGATATAATGACTTCAGTTCTGTCCCAAATTTTCCTCGAAACCAAAACGTTTTCAGGTTCTTGTTGAAGATTTCGAATTTGGTCCTTGCTTAAGGCTTGAAAACTAACTCTATTCAGTCTAATCTTGAAATAATTTTGCGAAATAATTCAAAGATGATAAATGTAATCACTTCACTTGCAAAACTGACTGATAAAGGAATAATGATACAATGAATGAACAGCTCTTGAAACTACGGATCTCTAGCTATCAAAGAGTTTGCAGATCGCAATCTTTTCATTTGTGTAAGGCATGACATCTTAGAGCGTTGTAAAAACTAATTTAGTATCAAACTTAGCCATGGAGTTCGTGTATCTGCCTGATAATGTATGCTAATCAAAAGAACGAGTCAAATTTTGGATTGAATAAATAGGTCGAGCTTACGAAAACGAAAGAAATGTGGCGCTTCTAAGTTCATAACAAATTTTAACTTCGGCTGCAAAGCTAAGTTTGTAGTTTTTGTCTTATTTCACCAGCTTTTTGACTGCTGCTGTATTGATGGAGGAAGCTTTAGCACATCTTTGTGGTTTAGTTATTCAGAAATGTGACTCGGTAGTTGAAGATCCCTAGCGATGATTTTCAAATAATAAAATTAAAGAAACTTTTCCTTAACGTCCTGATGTGTGTCTGGTTCAGTCCTTCAGTTTATCGTAGGGGTTGACCGTGGCTACTTGTTTACAGAAAACACAATTTTCTTTCTTCAACAGGGCGTTTCCCAGTAAAAACAAATATTTAATTTTGACAGCCAATATGGAAAGACATGCTGAATAATTAGTTTGATGCCTCGTGTACACGTGATCAAAGTCGATCGGAAACGAGCTATACAGTCTTTTTAAATACAAGATTAGGTTTTATAAGAAATCGAGGCTAAATGTTTCCGGCGAAATTTTAAGAATATATTTGGGATAAACCCAAGGCTGAGAGTTTGAAAAGAACATAGTTTTGTGTATCGTAAATACCTTTGTTCTTGGGCTATCGTAGTTTGATCAAAAATGAGAAACAAACAACAGTGATAAACATACTGAACTTGCACATTTTTTGATTAGGAATTGACGTTTTGTAGGTACTCTACTTACATTTTCAAAAGTAGCCGTTGGCGTTGAAATTTAAAACAGCTATATTAGCGGAGCTCCGGGAAGGTCCGCCAAGCGGAGCCCCATACCCATATAGAAAACTGAAGGAAACTCATGAATTGATTTTTTCATGGTTATCATGGCTAGCGGTATTGCTCGTGGGCGCGTGCGCACGACGGCGGCGGCGACGACGAAGTCGCGCAAGATACGGCCATCCTCCAATAATAGGTTGACAGAGGCATGCAGCCTTGGTTTACCGTTTACTTCTTTGATATTGAACATCCATGTTATGAGCAATTGACACCTGTCAAAAGACGGTATCTGCTGACCGGTATCACGTGACCATATGGCGAGGTCATGTGTTTTTTTTGAAATTGACTACTGACCTAGTGCTGGTTTTTGATTGGATCGCGGGCTCATGTCAGGTTAACTTGTTGAAAACAGGGTAGGATTGTTCGGAAGCCGGTTAACCCTAACCCAGGATAAAAATTTCATCCGAATTATAAATTTTTCTTCTATACAAATGTTTTTTTTGCTGCTTTGTTTTGTGTATATGGTGATTATAAAACTCAAAACAGAAAGTTAAACAATAAACAGACAACCTCACCGCAAAGTTACAAAACTACCGTTTTCCTGGGTTAGCACTGAACAACTCGGCCAAGGAGCTACGCTTTTAGGCTGGCCTAAATCTATATATTAAGGTAGCTGCTTGCAGGTTCTAGTACTTTTCAAGACTTCGAGTTTGACTGGTCATTATAACCACTCTTTATTGGCTGATGTCAAAATCATGATATCAACAAACTACCCAATCATCGGTGAACAAGTTGCTGTTAATTTTGTGGCACAATAGGTTACCATAGCAACAATATAACCTGATAAAAACACCCTTAATTTTAGCTTTAAGCGCTTATAACTCAAAAAACGTGCTCGGTGACCCCCATTTTTTATTATCGAATTGTAATCAGCATGATAAGATGCAACTTTTTGCAACTTTAAAAAAAGTTGCATCTTATCATGCTGATTACAATTCGATAAAAAAAAAATGGAGGTCACCGAGCTCGTTTTTGAGTTTAAAGCGCTTAATTAAAGCTAAATTAAGGGTGTTTTAGCAGGTTATATTGTTGCTATGGTAACCTATTGTGCCACAAAATTAACAGCAACTTGTTCCCCGATGAGTGCGCAGTTTGTTGATACCATGATTTTGGCGTCAATCGGTATAGAATGGTTATAATGACCCATCAAACTCTAAGTCTTGAAAAGTACTGGAAACTGCAACCAGCCACCTTAAGCAAATGCTTAACAGTACACTATAAAACTAAAGTAGATTAATAAAGCATTAGCTTTTCACTTTCGACGTTGTATGTTTTTAACTAAACCGTATAAAATTCTTCGTTTGTTTAGTTTTGACGGCATCATGATAGGAGAAACAACGTGCAAGACCCTCTAATAACCTTTTACTACTGCTAATGACTGTTAGTTGTGTTAGGAATCGGTAACGACACTTCTGCAAACAGTTTATTCCTGTTGAACAGTTATCAACGTTAAAACAATATCAAAGGGCTCTTAGGGGTTAAGTTAGAATGGACATCATTACTCTTGAGAAAATCTCCATATTCCTCATTAGTATTGGAAATCGGACGGTCCCCTCTGTAGGGATAATATGCATTATCTGGGATCACAAATTGTTGATCCATTCCCATGACCAGCAAAACCTCACAAAAGATATCAAACTAGTTCTATTAAAACACTCTTTCAACCTAGAGACATAGGGAGGAAGGCACTTTGAAACAGGCTATCTCTTTTCAGGAATACACAGTTAATTAACAGACTCAGTTTGGCCACAGAATGTGGCCAACAAAAATAACGATGCCCATTTTAGAAATGCATATAAAATTTTTTATCAATTTTGGATTTGATCTTCCGCGATGAAATCTGGTTATCAGATGCAATCCTAAGGATATATCGTTCGTGGCTTACCTCAAGTTTTACACCTAAAACCAAGGACGTAATTTTGTTCATGGACTTCTACGTGACCTTACCTAATTTTGTCGTTAATTTTCTATAGACTATTGTCTTCAGTGTTTGATTTAAGAAATAGAAAACATGTACCGTGTTTGTATCGAGTTATACAAACACGAGTGGAAGTTTGGGAGAACGAGAAATGCTGTGGGAACACGAGCCGCAGGCGAGTGTTTCCACAGCTTTTCGAGTTCTCCCAAACTTTCACGAGTGTTTGTATAACTCGATAGAAACACGATGTACATGTTTTCTATTTCTTTTAGAAAACACCACGACGAGAAAAAGGAAAACAATTCAACTTGTTAACTTTGATTATCGAAATGTAAATTCTCTTTGCTCGCGCCATCACTACGTCAACAAGCGCGCGCTAGTTCTGTGTCTCCATCGAGTTATACAAACACGATTTTCAACCAATCAGCGCGCGTGCTTTCTTAGGACTGTTTTCTAATAAGAAATATCATTGAATTTTTGGAAAACAACGCTTATTGATAGAATGACTTTAGTTCAGTCACAAATTTGCCTGGCAACGAAACCACAAAACGTTTTGGTTCTTGCTGCAGCCGATTTCGGTTCTTGCTTAAGACTTGAAAAATAACTGTATGCAGTCTAATCTTGAAATAATTTTGCGAAATAATTCAAAGAAAAACAGTTAACCACTGTTCAATGGATGATAAATTTAATCACGTCACTTGCAAATCTGAGTGGTAAAGGAATAATGATACAATGTATGAACAGCTCTTGAAACTACAGATCTTTATCAAAGAGTTTGCAGATCGCAAGTTTTTTCATTTGTGTAAGGCAAGACATGTAAGAGCATTGTAAAAACTAGTTTAGTATCAAACTTGGTCATGGAATACGTGTATCTGTCTAATAATGTATGCTAATCAAAAGAACGATCGAGTCAAATTTTGGATTGGATGAACAGGTCGAGCTTACGAAAACGAAAGAAGTGTGACGTTTCTACGCCGGTTCATAACAAATGTTAATTTCAGCTGCAAAGTTAATTTTGTCGTTTTAATTTGTTTGCCTTATTTCGCCAGCTTTATTACTGCGGCGGCTGTATAAATATTGATGGCGGAAGCCTTAGCCGATCTTTGGCTTTTAGTTATTCAGAAATGTGAATCAGTAGTTCAAAATCTCTGCTGATGATTTTCTTAAAAATAAAAGTAAAGAAACTTTACCTTGATGTCCTTGACGTGTGTCTCGTTCAGTCCTTCAGTTTATCCTAGGGGTTGATATCGATCGTGACAGAAACAAAATTTTCTTTCTTCCATAGGGTGTTTCCGAGTAAAGACAAATATTTAATTTTGAAAGCCAGTGGGGAAAAACATGTTAAATTAATTAGTTTGATGCCTCGTGCGGCACGTGAGCAAAGTCGGTCGGACACGAGGTAGATAGCGTTTCTTTGTTATAAGATTATATTTTGTTTTAAAAGAAGATTGGGGCTGAAGTTGCGACATTTTTAGTATATCTTAAGGATAAAAGCAAGGCTGAGATTTTGAAAAGAACATAGTTTGTGTATTTTTTTAACGAAACCGTATAAAATTCTTCCTTTCTCTAAGCGGCAAAACAAGCCAAAAAGCAACAAAAACATCACTAGCCGTATGTTCAAATAAGATTTCTGGAAGACGATAATATTTGCGTCATCAGGCCTTAGAGTAATTGCCACTAAAAAAGTCAAAGAAATCGTGGCCATGGTCGAAAAATCGACTTTTGTCATACTTTGTAGACTACGAATAGTCCCTCTTTCGCTTATATATTAGTCCGTCGAGCGAGACGCGAAAGAAACCTGCCAGAGGCCGCGTGAGATCCTGGGGGCGAGAAGCGCTTTTCGCGTGCATCTCGCCACCAGGATCTCGCGCGGCCATTTTTTTTCTTGCGGTTTTCTTTCACCTCTCGCAAGACGGACTAAGCGAAAGAGGGACTACTCGTAGTCTACATAATATGCTAGTTTGAAGGCCTACCGTATTTCCTCAAATAATAGCCGGGGGCGATTATTCCTATTTTCGCACCAAAAAAGGGGTAATTATTTGAGGGAAGGCGATTATTCGAGGGAGGCGATTATTTCAAATATTTTTCACAGGAGGTCGTGCCCTATATCTTTTGTTTTATTATTCCCAGCAATAAAGTGAAATACGTGAACATTACCATAGAAAAAACTCTAAAAAAACACCCGGTGCTTTTGTAACCATCCAGTTGTAAACAGTTAAATGAAGCTTGTTTGTTACCCAAAAGAAGATGGCGAGGGGTGGGGGGCGATTATTCGAGGGAGGCGATTAATCGAGGGACGGCTATTATTCGAAGAAATTCGGTAAGTAAGCAACTGAAGGAAATCAAGTTATTT
>JAHPZR010046417.1:0-2500 GCA_019787425.1 Platygyra sinensis
CAAGATGGCGAACATAAATACAGCAGGCGCGGTCGCACTTGCAGGAAGAAGTGTTTTTTCCGAAATTTCTGAGCATTCTGATTGGCTCCCTCGGAGGGGACGTGTACAAAACATGGACCGGACCGGGGTCCATGGACCACCCCGTGGACCTGGTCCATGGACCCGGTCCATGGATCACCCCATGGACCACCCCTAATTTTCAACAGGAAATCGCCCATGTTAATATGAAAATTTACCGGAGGTCAGGGTATGAACAAAACACAAACTCGTATTTATTGCTTACGTCCTTGAGGGTTTGTCTCGTAACAGCGGGTTAGCGGTTTTATGCGGGGTAGTACAATAAAGTCTTGCGACTGTAGATAGCTTGCAATACAGGCGTACTTTGTGGGTACGAGCAATAAATACTCACCTGATCTTTCGATCGCTTCGTTCAATACGAAAACTGAATATGTTCTTGCCCTCTGATTAAATTTACAAGCTGGAATGAAAATATTGGGGGTAGAAATGCACAAGATCTTCTGCATCTCAAAACGAGTTTGTGGTCTTCCCATTTATGGGGTGCAATCCCAAAGCAACCCGCTATTACGAGACAAACCCTCAAGGACGTAAGCAATAAATACAAGTCTGTGTTTTTGTTCATACCCTGACCTCCGGTAAATTTCATATTGACAGGGGCGATTCCTGTTGAAAGTTAGGGGTGGTCCATGGACCGGGTCCACGGGGTGGTCCATGGACCAGGTCCATGGGGTGGTCCATGGACCGCGGTCCATGTTTTGTATACGTCCCCCTCGGAAGTCCTGATCAACCTGTTTTTATTTATCATTTTTCCAAAAGAACCACTGAACTTAGAAAATGGATCGACTGTAAACAGTGACAATTTTGATGCCACTGACCTGAGGCTGTAATCCGTAGATTCAAAGTTAAAGCCCACAGGCATTGTTAAGAATGAGTGCAAAACGAAACGAAACAGTTAGAGAAGACGAGAAGTGACACCGTTGAAAATATTTATGAAGTTATCGTTGATCCTTGCGCGAGACAATAGCCCATTTCACGGTTAATTTTTCTCATTTGCATTACAATGTAATCCAACGTGGATGCGAGGCAATTTCGGGCTAAAAGTGCGAAATAGCCCGAAAATGCCTCACATACATGCTAAAATTTATTGTAATGCAAATGAGAAAAGCTAACCGTGAAAAGGGCTATTATACAGAAAGTACCGCTTCTTGTCCAAAGCAATTAGTGATTCTCATTTCATTCCTATTTTTGTCGTTCTTATTTTCCAGCCAATATCAGTGATTTTTTTCTTTCTCTGTCTTTGTTATCTTTGAGAGATCTTAAAAAAACCAAAACAAAAATGTTTCCAACGTACTGCGTCTCGTCCGCTCAACAAAGTTCAGATAATTAGGTATAAGTTTTATCGACTGGGTTGATTAATAATTAGGGAGCTTAAGCACGCGAGTTTTTGAGACGCGGACGGCAACCGGAAGAGAACATTTCGCGTGCTAGGAAAGTATTGTCTCCTAGATTTTTATACTACTCATTTCTAATGGAGAAAAGATACTTAGCAATGTGAATGTGGTTGTGTGCAGTCAAGTTAAAAGTGAAAACGGCTCACTTCCGGTTGCCGTCCGCGTCTCAAAAACGCGCGTGCTTAAGCTCCCTAATGTGAATTGATCACCGTACAGAGATTCGAAAGCCGACGTTTGGAGCGTTAGCCCTTCGTCGAAGGGACTCGAATTATCGACCCGGTTGATAAAATCAAATTAACTTATTAACTTTAGAAACTTACCCCTTTTATCAAAAAAGTTAAGCCCTGTTCGGCGAGGTTCCTACTTGGCTGCGTGAACAAACACGAATACCCTCTGCAGTGAAAACCTCCTTTTTCTTTTATCTTTTTTTTCCTTTCCTCGTCTTTTTTTCCTCTGCAAGGCGATTTAAGTGACTGCAGACCTGGCCCAGCTTTGTCTAATGTCTTTTCTTCTATTTATCAACTATTTGTTCGTGCCATTTCCCCGTGTCCGTATTTATGTGTATCTATTTACAATATCGTATAAACAAAAGCGAAACACGTGGCTCGAATTCTCCTCAATTTTCTGTTGATCGTCTAAGACTTTTAATTATTATTATTATTATTATTGTTATTATTGTTATTATTAATCTTGTAATTTATTGTGATGTTTTAATAAAGTTTGATTAAAAAAAAAATTATTATTATTATTATTATTATTATTATTATTATTATTATTATTATTATTATTATAATCGTATCGATTGGTTCCCCGTACGCCTATTTGTCACGTAATCGGCGCGCGATCACGTGGGTGTCCAATTACAGCTGTCCGATTTGAACTTTTTGTAATCGGACACCTGTAATTGGATACCACGTGATTTTCACGCCAATAACGCACGCTTCAATGGCTTCTTTAGCAATGTTTTCTGCAGTTTTCAAAACTTAGGAAAAGCGCTACAGACGTTTTCGCTCAAAAAAAAGTTCTTAGAA
>JAHPZR010046417.1:7500-12500 GCA_019787425.1 Platygyra sinensis
ATGCAGAATAATCACAAACGTACCTTGTTTACATTAAGATGAACTGCCCTGCAGTTTTACGTCAGTGTTGTTTGAAGAGACAAAACTGAATACGAACACAAGTTCATTACCGCACAGTTTATCCAGATAATAAAATTCGCTTGTGTTTAAAGGGGTTCTGCCACGATATTTTGAGTTATTTTGACCATCCACAAATTTAGCTTTAAATTGAAGGAAACCTGAAAATAATGCTTTACAAAGGTGGGAAAATAGCAAAGAGATAATAATAAACCATAAAGGAACAAGGATGGTTAAGGATGGAGAAGATTAACACGGATTACAAAAAACGAAATTGAAAAGTTTAGCTAAACTTCTCAAACCCATTTAACCATGACGTAGTTCCTTTAACCGTGTAATCTCCACTACTAGGCTAGCATTTTTTCGAGCATTTTAGAGAGACAAAAGCATTGAGTATTATGCAAACTATTTTTAACGCGAAAATGAAGATTTAACTCTTTACTTAAGGACGTTCGCGCCCAAAACTTCCCACGTACAGATTTTTTTTAAAACTTTGACTGCAGGTAGAAAATGATTAGATTAGATTAAAAACGTAAAAAACGCGGGGGTCATTGAACTCGTTTTGAAGTTAAGGCGTAGCACAGACCATAGCATTTCTAGGATTACCAGTCGCTCGAGGCGATTCTGGCCGGATTCATTACTATCGGCATAAATTTAAGTTGAAGAATCATATCTAAGTTATGTGTGTTTAACACAGCATATATAGGCCTATTTGATAGATCTTTGCTGCATATGTCTTAAATCAGGTAGAATTAGCCTTAAAAAAAATGCAACTCCTAAGTCACACACACCTGTATCCATGTACCAATTCGACCGTATTTGCATAGTATATGAGAAATAATAAAAACTTCTCACGTACAGATTTTTTTTTTTTTTTTTTAGTGTAATGTAAAGAATCAGAAAAGGAAGTGATCTGCCGAAAAAAAAAGTGGGGGTCGCCGAGCATCCAACAAAAATATTTGTATACCAAGTTAACGCAAAGGTCATCAGCTCTATGTTTTGTTGAGTTTCGACTCGGTGAGTCCGCTTGAAATACATGACGTGGCACGTGCGTTTGCACGTGCGTGCCTAATGAATAGCGTGCGCACTAGAGATGCGCAGTAGCAGTGGGCTTCAACAGATCATTTTGAGAATAGACCTTTTTCGCTTGTACATTTTGTTTTCCCAATACAGATCATGTGATGATACTCAGGAGATTTGATCTTTTGTTTTGCTCATTAAAAAGGGTACATGCAAGCATGAATATGTCTGCATGTACTCTTTTTAATGAACAAGACAAAGGATCAAATCTCCTGAGTATCATCACATGATCTGTATTGGGAAAACAAAATGTACAAGCGAAAAAGGTCTATTATCTTCTGCCGTATCAAGACTTTTACATACGTTGTTGTTGTTGTTAACAAGTTATACAAGGTAAATGTTTTTATTAAGTACTCTGAACTTATATATTGTGTTGGGACGTTAAAATTATGAAAATTTAAAAACCCCTATGTATGAGCATTAACTGAGCCATTTTGGTGACTTTTTTGGGGGAAACCGAGCATTTTAGTGGAAAAAATGGAGCATTAAGGTGGAGCATTTTAGTGGGGAAATAAAAGCATAACGTCCTAAAGCTTATCCACTACACCAACAAAGTCAGCAAACGTAACCCAGGCACTGTTTGCAGCTGGAGCCAACATCTGTGTCATTAATATTCAGTTGCTGGTTGTCCCTTGTTTAAGAGAATACAAGATGCCGGGGGGGGTACTCCCCGAAAAATTGGGTGGGGTGTGCGGTCCGCTTTCCAAAACCCTTACCCTATTTATGACCAACATCTGCGATATTCCCTACCCTATCTATGACCTGACCAAAAATTCGAAACCCTGTTTATGACCTGACCATTACGTGCGTTATAATTAGTTCCCTAGTTCAAACCAATGTTAAATTACCGAAAAAATAATTTGTGAAGGGCTTTTGTTGGGTTTCTTTTTGATAATTGGGCCTCACATACCTATAGAGCCCATATAAGGGAGTACCCCACCGGGCCAAGACGTCGACAAATAGCTTGAAACGACGCCGACATTTTCGCGAGTCTTCAGATGAAGAAGGTTTGTAAACAATAATATTTCAGGGAAGTGTGAAGCGAACTTTTGTCACTCGCTAAGTTTTTTATGGCTTTGACATTTTTGGCAGTTTCATGTCAACTTTCTGTTAGCTTTTTAGCATGAATTGGAATTGAAAAACAAAAATGAGAAAATGAGTCGGTTTTTTTGATGAATTTCGAGTTTCGTGTTCGACGCGAATAAATAAATGACAACCTTGGTTTTGCTGTAGAAACTTTTTACGTAATTGTTCCGCGCGCGCTGCCGTCTGATCGCTTATGAAATCGCGTGCTATTTTGGTTCAAACAGAATTTTCAAAATTTTCAACAGAAAGTGTTCATATAAAAAAATGTTCATTGACTGAGTAAGGTCGGGCCGGATGGAAGAATCTTTGGCTCTCGGTCAGGACGTACGCTGCGCTCGGTCCGTAAGCCCTGACCTCGAGCGAAATATTTTCCCGTCCGGCCCCCCACTCAGTCAATAAGTACATCCTATGTGCTTCATATGGCAGAAGATAATAGACCTTTTCGCTTGTACATTTTGTTTTCCCAATACAGATCATGTGATGATACTCAGGAGATTTGATCCTTTGTCTTGTTCATTAAAAAGAGTACATGCAGACATATTCATGCTTGCATGTACCCTTTTTAATGAGCAAAACAAAAGATCAAATCTCCTGAGTATCATCACATGATCTGTATTGGGAAAACAAAATGTACAAGCGAAAAAGGTCTATTCTCAAAATGATCTGTTGAAGCCCACTGCTACTGCGCATCTCTAGTGCGCACGCTATTCATTAGGCACGCACGTGCAAACGCACGTGCCACGTCATGTATTTCAAGCGGACTCACCGAGTCGAAACTCAACAAAACATAGAGCTGATGACCTTTGCGTTAACTTGGTATACAAATATTTTTGTTGGATGCTCGGCGACCCCCACTTTTTTTTTCGGCAGATCACTTCCTTTTCTGATTCTTTACATTACACTAAAAAAAAAAAAAAAAAAATCTGTACGTGAGAAGTTTTTATTATTTCTCATATACTATGCAAATACGGTCGAATTGGTACATGGATACAGGTGTGTGTGACTTAGGAGTTGCATTTTTTTTAAGGCTAATTCTACCTGATTTAAGACATATGCAGCAAAGATCTATCAAATAGGCCTATATATGCTGTGTTAAACACACATAACTTAGATATGATTCTTCAACTTAAATTTATGCCGATAGTAATGAATCCGGCCAGAATCGCCTCGAGCGACTGGTAATCCTAGAAATGCTATGGTCTGTGCTACGCCTTAACTTCAAAACGAGTTCAATGACCCCCGCGTTTTTTACGTTTTTAATCTAATCTAATCATTTTCTACCTGCAGTCAAAGTTTTAAAAAAAATCTGTACGTGGGAAGTTTTGGGCGCGAACGTCCTTAAGTAAAGAGTTAAATCTTCATTTTCGCGTTAAAAATAGTTTGCATAATACTCAATGCTTTTGTCTCTCTAAAATGCTCGAAAAAATGCTAGCCTAGTAGTGGAGATTACACGGTTAAAGGAACTACGTCATGGTTAAATGGGTTTGAGAAGTTTAGCTAAACTTTTCAATTTCGTTTTTTGTAATCCGTGTTAATCTTCTCCATCCTTAACCATCCTTGTTCCTTTATGGTTTATTATTATCTCTTTGCTATTTTCCCACCTTTGTAAAGCATTATTTTCAGGTTTCCTTCAATTTAAAGCTAAATTTGTGGATGGTCAAAATAACTCAAAATATCGTGGCAGAACCCCTTTAAACACAAGCGAATTTTATTATCTGGATAAACTGTGCGGTAATGAACTTGTGTTCGTATTCAGTTTTGTCTCTTCAAACAACACTGACGTAAAACTGCAGGGCAGTTCATCTTAATGTAAACAAGGTACGTTTGTGATTATTCTGCATGGTTTAGCCAACTTCTCCCAGAAACTCTGTAAACTCGAAGAAAACATTTATATCACACCACAGCAGCCCAAGCGCGAGATGAGAGGAAATAATTAATGAAAATGAAACGTAAGCGAAGCGTGGCTCTTGCCTTCGAGTGGTGTTGTGTTACAAAGTTGAATAAAACTGACTTGCCTTGCTTTCCTTTCGCATTCTTTATTGTTTCACGGTGTTCAATTTGAGGCCGTTTTAAAGCGTTTTCAATGAGTTACTTCGCCGGATTTCCAAACGTTTGATTGACTATGCCCGGCGGGGCCTTCAGTGATGTTATGGGTGAATCATATGAAAGCCAGTTATGCCAGTTATCATATATTAACATCTGTTTTCCTCAGCCTCTAGATAGATGTTCTCCACAGAAATTCGGGCGTTCGTTCTAAGACTCTGATGCGTGAGTTAAGGTGAATGCAAGTATAAAAGTCGACAGATTCGCGGATCGCCCAACCGGTTGTCCTTCCCAGGGTACGCTTTTATAGATTGTGCTAGCATAATTTTTTGCATGATTTTGGAATCCTTCTGCGTCAGAGGGCAAGACTGTCAACACTAAGAATTTACGAACGGGACTTATGGCGGGATGCTCAGCGAGTTTGCCTATGAATTCTAAAGGTCTCTGAAGAGTCTCTTGGCGTCAGACTAGCCACTACCATTTCACAAGTATTTGATTTGAGAACAACAGCATAAGTTCTCCCATTTTTAAAACGTAGCACTGCTAGCATGATCCGCATATTTTGATAATTATCAGAACATTCAGATGGGTTTTAAGGCCCGTTTACACAGGCGATTTTTGTCGCGGCAACTTGATGCAATTTTTGTCGCGCTAAAGTTGCAACTTCAAAATCGCACGTGTAAACCAGGTGCGATTTTCAGCGCGATTTGTCGCCGCGATATCCGCAAGGGTTT
>JAHPZR010046417.1:17500-28660 GCA_019787425.1 Platygyra sinensis
GCTAAGTATCTTTTCTCCATTAGAAATGAGTAGTATAAAAAATCTAGGAGACAATACTTTCCTAGCACGCGAAATGTTCTCTTCCGGTTGCCGTCCGCGTCTCAAAAACTCGCGTGCTTAAGCTCCCTAATTATTAATCAACCCAGTCGATAAAACTTATACCTAATTATCTGAACTTTGTTGAGCGGACGAGACGCAGTACGTTGGAAACATTTTTGTTTTGGTTTTTTTAAGATCTCTCAAAGATAACAAAGACAGAGAAAGAAAAAAATCACTGATATTGGCTGGAAAATAAAGAACGACAAAAATAGGAATGAAATGAGAATCACTAATTGCTTTGGACAAGAAGCGGTACTTTCTGTATAATAGCCCTTTTCACGGTTAGCTTTTCTCATTTGCATTACAATAAATTTTAGCATGTATGTGAGGCATTTTCGGGCTATTTCGCACTTTTAGCCCGAAATTGCCTCGCATCCACGTTGGATTACATTGTAATGCAAATGAGAAAAATTAACCGTGAAATGGGCTATTGTCTCGCGCAAGGATCAACGATAACTTCATAAATATTTTCAACGGTGTCACTTCTCGTCTTCTCTAACTGTTTCGTTTCGTTTTGCACTCATTCTTAACAATGCCTGTGGGCTTTAACTTTGAATCTACGGATTACAGCCTCAGGTCAGTGGCATCAAAATTGTCACTGTTTACAGTCGATCCATTTTCTAAGTTCAGTGGTTCTTTTGGAAAAATGATAAATAAAAACAGGTTGATCAGGACTTCCGAGGGGGACGTATACAAAACATGGACCGCGGTCCATGGACCACCCCATGGACCTGGTCCATGGACCACCCGTGGACCCGGTCCATGGACCACCCCTAACTTTCAACAGGAAATCGCCCCTGTCAATATGAAAATTTACCGGAGGTCAGGGTATGAACAAAAACACAGACTTGTATTTATTGCTTACGTCCTTGAGGGTTTGTCTCGTAATAGCGGGTTGCTTTGGGATTGCACCCCATAAATGGGAAGACCACAAACTCGTTTTGAGATGCAGAAGATCTTGTGCATTTCTACCCCCAATATTTTCATTCCAGCTTGTAAATTTAATCAGAGGGCAAGAACATATTCAGTTTTCGTATTGAACGAAGCGATCGAAAGATCAGGTGAGTATTTATTGCTCGTACCCACAAAGTACGCCTGTATTGCAAGCTATCTACAGTCGCAAGACTTTATTGTACTACCCCGCATAAAACCGCTAACCCGCTGTTACGAGACAAACCCTCAAGGACGTAAGCAATAAATACGAGTTTGTGTTTTGTTCATACCCTGACCTCCGGTAAATTTTCATATTAACATGGGCGATTTCCTGTTGAAAATTAGGGGTGGTCCATGGGGTGATCCATGGACCGGGTCCATGGACCAGGTCCACGGGGTGGTCCATGGACCCCGGTCCGGTCCATGTTTTGTACACGTCCCCTCCGAGGGAGCCAATCAGAATGCTCAGAAATTTCGGAAAAAACACTTCTTCCTGCAAGTGCGACCGCGCCTGCTGTATTTATGTTCGCCATCTTGAAAAGTTGCATAAGTCGAAAATGTTAGCATAGCGTTTTATGTGATGCACAGTCTTTGTTGGGTCTACTACTAGTTATCTTTATGTTATGTAATTCAGCAGCCACCATAGAATCAGTTGGTTGCAGCAATGGCTTACAGGTTCTGTGTAAGAGGAGCAAATTCTTTGTTAACTAGGACAGCATTTAGACTTCTACAGCCCAGGGCCCAGGTAAGCTTATGTTTTTGTTTTGTCCATGTTCTCACGTTTGGAGTTTTTTTTTGTCTCAGATAACACACCCTAGCCGTAAACATACCCTAACTCTGGCGTTGATGTATGCCATACGATTATTTTGTGTTTTTGTACCCATCAGAGCTGCATAACCAAGTCTTTTTAATGTTTTTCATTCTCCACTCACGCAGTTTGTGAAGTACTCCGATGGTGCGCGAGAATTTTTGCTGAGTCAGAATGCAAGAAATTCTTGGCTCTTGGGACGAATTCTCCATTTTGATCCTCCGAAAGGTACAATTAAACGCCTCTTTTCTGGAGATCCTGATACTTATGGCTTTTAAACAATACTGTGTATGATGCCCGGCCGGTATAATGAGTTGTTCTTCATTGTATGTGACGTTATCGTCTACTTACACGCTTTTTGGATGCCCCACGCGAATTTTGTAAATTCGTGGAGTTAGGCATGGGTCGCACTGTGGACTTTTTATGTTTCTGTCGCACCATAAGTTGTCATGCAAATATGTCAGGACATTTACGCTACAGGGGCTCAAAGGGGTCGGACGTATGCGACTTAGACGGGGGAGGCGAAGATACGAGTCTGCTAATTATTTCAATTTTCACACGCAAAAAAGCACCAAACAATTTTGTTAGCTATGAGGCTGGTGCTCGTTTTGTTGGCAACTTTTCTCCAATCTCTTTTTAATTTCCGTAATCTACAAAACCTTATTGGTTTGTATGCTTTTAACAACATTTGCCAGATGGCAAATTTTGGCTATTGCTGCTGTATAGCGACACAGAAAAGAAATGAAGACGAAATCGACGATTGAGATATTGGTGTTTACCGCGGCCACAACAATCATGGTTCGAGATCCATTATAATGATCACAGGATTCCCGATGATTACTTTAAGCAGCAACTCCGAGTTAAGGAGAGCTATGTACACGAGGCGTCTTTGCAGTATTGCAAAAATCCAATTTACTTCGGTATTTCAGATTTGATTGGCGTTGCAACAGAAGAAAAATAAAAAATGTTTTGTCAAGGCCATTAGGCAAGATATGACCTGCTTCGAGACAGGACATCAGTTTCTTTGATCTTAAGGTGTCGCGGCCATAGTTATGTCTGGTCACGACATAAGGGTCGCACATGTCGCGAGCATGCAATATAAACATCGAATCCGTAAGTGCGACCCCTGCCTTAGCTATACTACAAATTGTGCAATTAGAGACCTTAATCATATCTATTAATAACAAAATTCTTGATTGTGATAGGTTCTCTGTGCACCTTATTTGTCACCTAATTGGTGCGCGATCACGTGGATGTCCAGTTTTAACTTTTTGTAATTGGATACCTGAGATTTGATACCCATGTGATTTTCATGCCAATTACATGTGCTTTCATGGCTTTTTCTCGCAATGTTTCACACAGTTTTTAACACTTATAGTGCTACAGATGTTTTTGGTCAAAAGAACTTCCCAAACATAAAAGACAAGTATTCTAAATTCCAAAATTTGTTAGAGATACGATTAATTAGTAATTGGACCTCGTTTCGTACAATTCAGGTTGTAATCATCATCAACTTTTCAAATCAGCCTCGCACTTTGTGCTCGTCTGATTTTGAAATTACTCGCAAGATTACTCCCTGAATTGTACTTCACTCCGTCCAATTACTATTATCAATTGTTATTTCTTTTAAGAATATGCCATGCACAGTACACACATTTACTTTCTTTCTTTGTTATGTTCATTTGCATAATTTACTGTTTATGAAAGATAGGATTTATGTCCCCCTCCATTATGATACATACACAGTGTATCAGTGACAGTTGTTTTCTTTTTAAGGCTTTGAAAAATTCTATCCCAATGCATCAAAAAAGAAATCAGAAAAAGGTATGACTACTTACATTAAATGGTATACTTATTGAATGCTGTACGTTAGAGGTCTGACTGCAAAGACTGAATAACATTTATCTGAGTTACAGTATATCATGCCATAGAAAATAAGCCAATATTGCACAGGAAAGCAGTTGTATATTTGGTGGTGTTTCACCCAATCTTAACTGTACATATGTTGCGTTCATGGTGGCGGCCACTGTATTCTCTAGGGGATGGTATGAAATGGTTATGCAACACTCTTTCATGGGGCTCGTGTGTACATGAATACAAAGAAAATACAAGTGACTCATGGGATATTCCATGGTGGGCCACTTGATAGTGTCGTATTTAACTAGTATGTAATGTGATAATCCATGTTCCAATGCAGACAATCTTTCTAATTCTGTTGGTGACCCCTTAGTCATTGTTTATTGTACAGTACATGAACCTTACTTGCACTCTGATCTCTATCCCTGTAATTTCAACTCCATTTTCCCATAATTAAACATTTTCAGATACACTGACCTACTTATTGTCCTTATGAACTGTAGATCATGCATTCAATAATCTGTTTTTACTTTAATTTAGACTTGGGGTCTAACCTTGATTTCACTATTTTCCAGGTGCAGCTGAAATTTAGCTTGATTACTGCAACTTCCAATAATACTCGAACACTGCTCAATCTACAATTAGCTTTTTGACTGCCATCTCCTCTCAGTAAACAGATGTCATATTGATAGGTCACATTTGAGGGCTGTGTGATTGGTTGATTTTGATTCATTTTGTTTGTTTATTTTTTATGAAAAGAGTGGGAGATTATTGTCACCATCACTATGATCAGCAGCAGCACAAATCACAGTTGTTACATAGGTTTTTTAAAAACAGCTGAGTTTGCATGTTATTAAACTGAGGCACAGTTATGATATAATTAATATGTTTGGTCCAGAATTATGAAAGACATTAGGCATTTTGTCATAACAACACAGGTCATTGGTCTTTTCTCTGATTTGACAGCATCAAATTCCAGTAAGAAAGAGAACTCGGGAGGCAGAAGAGAATCATCAGGGGGTGGTGACAGTGGTGGAGGAGGTAGCAGCGGCAAACCACCTGGCGATGATTGGTGGAAGAACCTGTTTGAAAACCCACAGCAGATTGTCATAGCTGCAGCATTAGCAGGTGCAACTGCATTATTTCTCTTGTTCTCAGGAATTGAGACAAGAGAGATAAATTGGCAAGAATTTAGAACAAAGTATCTCGAGAGAGGAGAGGTGAGATTCTTAAAGTGTTTTTTTTCTTAGCTGTTACAAAAAAGAGATTGAAGTACTAGGATGGAAGACCAGAATGTTCATGTACAATGTTAAATAGTGAATGGAACATCAATCAGAAAAGAAGTGCCACTTAAGATCCTTGCCTTTCTCTCTCACGTGCATATCGTCTTCAATCTTGTTCACTTCCATTGCTGAGCCAATTCTTCTTCTAAAGTAAGTTTGGTGAGTATTTCTTACAATCTTGTGTCGTTGATCTCTTATCCTCAGGTGGAAAAACTTGTTGTTTCAAACCAGACTTTAGTCAAAGTTTTTCTGAAGAGTGATCCAAACAAGGTACATACATTTATCATTAAGATTAATAGTACATGTGTAGCAAATAGTAAATATTTATGCTGCTTTTATTATCAAAATAAATAGACCTTTTGAATTGGAGGTGAAGAGTTGATTGGAAGTGTACATTATTTGTGCTCACAACTCACTTTCTTTTGTCTTTAATGTGAATACAGAGCAATCTTTGTTTCACCATTGGAAGTGTTGAAAGTTTTGAGCGCAGCTTGGAGGCTGTTCAGCAGGAAATGAATATTGATCCCGCATTCTGGATTCCTGTTACTTATGTTAAGGAGTCAGAATGGCTGTAAGTTTCAAGTGAAATATCACATTTCTATACAGTACTTTATTGCATGTTGGCTTTGATGAGTACATCCAGTCAGAACACATTGTCTGAATGTCTTAGACATGTAACTTTGGATTCAAGAAGTGTTGGAGTCTGGAGTTCAATGAGGGTTCTCCGTAGAGGATATAGTGTCCCCAGTTAATTTGTTATCAGTCTAGTTTTAATGTTTTTTTACACTCAAACTAAGTCTCTCCCATTCATTCATACAAGTACATGTGTGTTCCAATTAAAAATGTTTGCAGCACTATTATTATTACATATAAAATTTCATGGCACTAAATAAAACCAGAGATTTTCAGATGTACATAATTCGTAGTCTTGATTACCATAATTGTTATTAATGGTTCACAGGAAGGAAGTGATCAAGTTAACTCCGACGTTGCTAATCATTGGCTGCATAGTGTACTTCAGTAGAAGGCTTTCCAGTGGAGCCAGAGGACAAGGCGTAAGTTGATATAGTTTCCATCATATTCATTCGCAAGTGCACATCTCCATTATGTTTATAATTCTTAAAGTGCCACTAACCCCCCAAATTTTTTTTTGCTAATATAAATTTCCTTTTTCTCCCGATCACCTTTGCGAAAAAATTATCGTTGTAGCTACTTTTGTTAATTTTCTACGAATTTTCAAAGTTTATAATTTTGCACATTTCCATGTTCACGACCAAGGAGTAGCGGAGAATGGGACGAGTTGGCTTCTGACGTCATTTCGGGAATAACAATGTTTTCTTTCTGAGAAGAATGTATGCGAGCATGCGATTGTGTGTGTCAAAATCGTTGCAGAATGCAAGGAAGATGTGTTGTTGGAGACTGTAGCAATACAGGATACGCAGGATAGAGTATTCCTCTTCATTCGATACCTATATCCCGATGAAACTCGACCAGAAATGAGAAAAAGACCAAAGAAGTGGGCTGATCTGTGCGAAGCAAAAGTCGGGGAGCCGTCGAGGATTTCTTCGATCTCAGGTTTGCCGGTACTATAAAAACCTATAGCTTTCTATGGCCTGTATATTCTTCTCTATCTCTAGCGGAAAGCGTGACATTTTCATGGTACTGCATACGACGCGAATTTGGATAAGCTGGAAGCCATCTGACAATTCCAAGCGCAAGCAATCGATCCTCCAAGTCCATCACATGAAATCACACGGTAAACTAAATGCATCTGTTTTTTTACTCGAAATAGACGCATTTTTAAACGAAAAGTAAACGAAATCTGCGTCCTACGTGTACAACGAAGCGATTCAGATTGTTGAGCCTCAACTGGTGAACTAGCTATGTATTTGTGGATTTTAATAAAAACACACGCATACCGGAAGCCGTAATCCGACCGTGTATCTCAATAGCCATACGCAAATACAGAATTCTTTCGTTCTTTAAGCTTCGTCTTTGGGAAACGAAATATATCTAAATTTCAAACTTAGAATGGATCAAGCTTTTATAACTATGTGAGAAAAGTGAATCAAACGATTAAGACTCGACTCTAGACCTAGCAACAGAGTTCGTTGTGCTGAAAGAAGAATTCATGCGATTATCAGTCAACCGAAACGCAACTAAAAAGTCGAGAACTCCCAGGTTATTTGCGTACGTAAAATGGATATTTCATTCAAAATAACAGTGAAGTAGAAATGTGTTCATTTAACTGATACTATACTGAACCTCTTTTCAATATCCTATGAAGGATTTGTCATGATTTAGTGGTATGAAATATGCAAATTTGTATAGCTTGTGTTCGTGCATACTAAAATTACACAGTGATTGACTATGCATATACTACGGTCGGGCGACAGTAATGAAGCGAAAATTTACCTCGTCTTTGGATATTGTTTGCCGACGTCTCTGCTTATTTCTCATGTTAAAACTGTTTTCAATCATTGATCTGGCGAAGTAGACAGAAGTGGACCATGACTGCATCGCATTTTCACTTGTATTTCGGGGGAAATTAGAGTGTGAATCTAAAAATGTTTTGATACTCCGAAATCTGCACGTTCCTTAAAGCCAACTTACCAACTCTTCGTGTCTATAGACACCTTTAAGAGCTGTAAGCTAACTCTACTGCCATAACTTGTACCGTTATAACCCAAATGGACCGGCAAATTGTCAATCCTGATCCTGGCAAAAATTACGACCCGCACTTCGAAATAGAAAAAAGAAATGTACATCACAGACGTCCAAATCGTAGCTAGACTCCAATGTGGAATGCTAGATAATACATTTCTTTCACATAAAAATCTTGTTCGGTTTCGATAAAATATGAATCACAAATAACCCAAAAATGTTTTGACAGCCCTGTGAGCTCAGTCGAAAGTCTCTTGAGTGTTTCAGCTTGGTCCCCAAAGTGACGTCACTGGTAGGCCGACCCAGATCCCCCTTTGCGCAGTCGTGAACATAGCAATTGCGAGTTCAAATGCCTGTAGAAAACGCAAGGATTTTATCAATCAAGATAACTTTTTCGCTGATGAAATCAGGGAAACTAGCAGATTTTATTAAAAGGAAAAAATTTGGGGGGGTTAGTGGCACTTTAAGATAAGCAGACAGTAACAAATGATTACAGGGCTCAAAATTAATGTTTTCTTTTTGGAGCCAGCTGGTGAAAACTTTGACTGGGAAACTTTGGTCGTCAGATTGTGAATTTTGGTCGCCAACTTATTTTACATGTACACATGTAACTCTCATACAAACATGATTTTGTTACTTTGAATGCAAGAAAACTTACAGTTTAAGAGCTAAAACAATTACAAACAGCATTAGTAAGACTTACAAAGCTTTACTGCTGTTCTCAGGTGATATGTCTCTGGTGCGAGGATGATAATTTTCTTCCAGAGTTTTTTTTAAAAAACAGTGAAGCACAAAACTTTTTTAAGTCCGTGGTTTTCACAGTGAGGCAGACACTGTTCCTTTTGTATTTTCCCTTTGCGGCTTGTTCTAACATTCCTCAAAATGCAGTTCTTTATTGTTGCAGTTCTGTTGATTGAATTAGGCTGTTCCAAGGATGCCCTTTGGCAGATTGGTTTGGATTTACATTCTCTGCATTTATTGTCACTTGACCAAAAGATTCCTAATTTTCAATAATCTTCTGGCTTACAATCATCCTCTCCCACACATACAAAGTCACAAAATTTGTCTTACTGATTTGCATCTGCCGCACTTGTTTCTTGTGGCAAATGAAAAGCACACAGTGATCTCAGTGGCGCCTGTTGATCCCAGTTTCGAAGAAACCGGGGGGGGGGCTGGAAACTATGGCGCCTGGTAAACGTCAGTTTTCGAACATGCATGCGAAGTTATCCTTTCATATTTACTTGTACTATACGAATGCAATGACTTAAATGGGGACAGTAAGTTGCAGCCTGTCGTGACTACAAGTTGTTACGCTACCGCTGTACCACATCTGAATGATGTTCCTTATAAAAGAATTTAGTGTCGTGACGTGATGGGGGAAAAAAGTGTGGTGTTGTTGTTACGTGTACGGTGTATCTCACATTTCCTGCAATTCGCTCGGCTTGTGTGTGCGTCGAGTTTCTGAATGTCGCTATCACGTGCTCAAATTTTTGGTCACCGGATTCGCCACAGAGGGCTTGTTTGGGGGGGTTGAGCCCTGGAATTTGTTTAGAAGGTATCTGAAGAATCCCATTCATTTATATTTTGTATCCCCTTTTCCCCCCAAATATCATACAAAGTGATACCCCCTGCGAGCGCGATACCTACTAGATGGGAGGGAGGAATTTGCTGGCCTTTTGTTGTTCCCCTCTCTTTGTTGGTTTTTGAAGGTACAGTGTACAACTGTAGCTCCTTACTGTGACAATCAAGGCTCAATGGTTTCAAGAAATTGGCTTTATGAAAAACAACACTTTAAATGCCCACTGAATAGCAATGTGGTGCTCATACACGGTTTTCTGGAAATTTTACAGCAAGTGATGCAATTAAAAGAGATTATTTTTGGACAAACACCCAAGATTTGGCCCTGTTTTGCAAAATGACAAAAGACCGATTACCACTATGTTTTCCAGTTTCTATGCTCAATGCTATTTAATCAGTTTGGAATTTTAAGATTTGATTAATTTACTATTGAGAGTTTTTGGACAGTTCAAGTAGCTCTGCGTTCAATGCCACATTTTCTGACAAAGTTTGAATTTGTGACTCATTTTTGTAAAATATGCCTTATTTTACACAATATGGTAAAGTGATTAATGTGGATCCCTGATTCACTGCCATTTGGTTGTTTTGTACAACATGTTATGGGTACTATTTGTTGGGTGTTTGGACAATTCAACCTCGCCAAATTTTACAGATAGTGCGCGAGTAGTTATGCTGGACTGTAAGTAACAGTTTGTAGTCAATCAGCTGCCTGTGTGTAACTTGTTAGTTCAAGGCCCAAAAATAACTTACAATTTACTGTTTGGTCAAGGAATGTTTTATAATTTTACTGTGGTGTTTTACGTTGAATTTCGTGTTTATTTTTAATTCATTGGATACGTTGAACTGCGGGGCAGACGTGCTTACTTTTAGTGTGTGTGCTCGCCAACCATCGTTGTAACTTGATACTTATTGTTTTCCTCGCGAAGTTTGTACACATGGATACCCTTGTTTTCGCCAAAACCTCATGAAAGTGAAAATATGCTGGCTTTTTTCCTGCTGGAGAAAAATGCCCTAATGTTATTACTTATGAAAAAAAGGGCACAGGTAATGAGTTTGTTTGGCACTTCACGTAGGCGAATTTTTCATCATCATCTCTAAACAGGTAGACTAAGTTTAATTATCAAATAGTTCGCGTCGTGTCTGCTGGAATAGCTAGCGTTGTCAGCGACATTACTAGCTGCAGTGTACATTTTTAGATGTCGCTACAGTTGTTAACTCGGAAATGTTTAGGAGTGAATACTATTTGTGAACTTCTTGTTCTCGTTCGTAATCATTGGGGGGAGAAACAATAAACAGGCTGGGCTGAGGAGTTATCGCATTCGTTTCCCTGCTTTACAAGGCTCTAGGCATAAGCACGAAGATAAAGGTTTTGAGAATAGGGGCGAAGCAGCGACATTTTTTAACACTCAGAGCTAGGGATGATTGCCTAACGATGACGCCTAGTCCCAAGGAGGCGCTTCGTTGCACTTAAAAGGAAAACTGACTATTACGCTGGAAATATAACTCGCTCTATCGCCCGTTAAGGAGGAGTGTGGTTATCGCACGCTATGAATGGCCTGAAACTCGAGAGACGGGATTGTAGTTCATTCCTGCACAGTGCTCTAGCAGCGCATGTCGTCTTGTACAATGGTTGTGTTCTACCAGCAAGGAAAAGCAGGCTTGAACGGTGTCAGGTGTAATATGTGTATGAAACGTATCGTGTTGCCTGAAACATGATAGTTAACACTAATGCTGTAATCAAATCTGGCGCATGCGGCTTCAGCAAATTGTATTTTGTTCTTATAGAGCGGCATAGTGCGCCGACAAGTGATGAGACTAGAGTAATTATTTGGATCAATATGGATTTGTTTTCTGATGTTATGAACGATAGTAATGTAAAGTAAATGGTAGGCGGGTATTTTGAACGTAGCAAGTCATCAATGGACCTACCCTCACCCG
>JAHPZR010046418.1:0-11540 GCA_019787425.1 Platygyra sinensis
CTATACATATTGGATATTTTCTTACTTGCTTTTAATAGATGAGTTTCTCAAGCAATCATTTGCTATGGGCACATGGTTAACAAAAGAGTTTTTATTTTCAAAACAAAAAGAAGAACAGCTGGCAAAACTTTAAATGCAAATTTATCATAATGGCTCGTCTAGCTTTGTTATTCTACATTAAACTTCACTCAGTGTCTCTGTTCTTTTTTCAACTGCTACCAGGTAGAAAAGGGATCATTATTATTGCTAGATCGTCTTCTCTCGTGTTAGTATACAATATGAAATTTAATACCACAAATTTCTAATTAATTTTTTCCTTCTGAAGAAAGGTTTACTGATTGGCTATAGAAGGGCGTTATGATCGGAACTAATTCGTTTTTCTTTATATTTGAAAGAGACTTAGCGTTTGAAGATCGTTTGATTTGCATGGTAAAATTCTTTTAAACTGAAACATGTAATATACAGGGACAATGGTTTTATTAGTTTTTCATCAGTGCACTGCAGTTGTTCATTGACATTTGTCAATTCTCTTTGTATACTGCTGTGATAAAATGAAATACAAGAAAAGTGTCCTATAGGGGGGCGTTTTAGTTATAGTCAGATGACGCTAAATATTCCTCTGAGAAGCGTATCTGAGCAAGAAAAAAAATGCAGAAGCAGCCCAGGACAGAACAGAACATTTCTGCGCTTAAGACTTAGATAGAAAGGACTTGCTTTCGACATTCCTTTCATGGTTTACAATTTAACTGAGGTAACTACATGTTAGTTATCATTCATTCGCTTCTAGACATGTAAAGACTCAGAATTTCAAAAGAACTAGCTGCGTCGATTAATTCTTGCAACACGCTGACAAACGTCCTAATACAGCTGGACCCAGCATGGTATAAACGTTATTATGTAAATTCAGTTCAAAGGTTGAGTAGTATATAACTCGCTCAAAATGACATAGATAGAGACTGCGACATCGATCCACTGGCACATAACCTGCCGTGGTAACTGGGCAGAAAAACTCTCAACTCTTCAAATTAATGACCATGTCAGAAAGTGATTAAAGTCTTATTCAAATTTTGGCCTTGCAAGTGACGTCATGGCGCCTGGATGATGGATTTGAACAAAGGATTTCAAATGTAATTTCGAATCATTTCGGGGCAGATGTGGTGAAAAGTTATATCATCTTGAAAAACGCAGTTTGAAACTTGAACATCTGTCAAAAGCACTAAAGGTAATGCCTCGCCATTAAGCTGCAGGAGGCTGGTTTCGCGGGATAACACCGGATTTTGCCCGAAAAGGTGGCTTTGTGAACTCAATCTTTTGTCTTCGCTTCACCAAGATATACAAGCCACTTCTGCTACAGCCATAAACAAGAAGTCATTTTCACGATGGCGCTCTGCAGAAACGAGAGCAAAAATCTGTCAACTTGCCTTCCAAGCAATGATTCCTTGGAGCCTCCCTCAACTTTACTCTTTACTGAGGCAACGAGCATGGCTAGCTTGGTTTCCGACTCTCCAACTGTTGAGGCAGCAAAACTATCAATTTATACCACGTGTGCCTTGTTCGGAGTCATCGGAAACCTTCTAGTGATCATAATGTTAACCAAACTAAGGGGAAAGAAAACTCGTATGACTGACTTCTTTTTGATAAACTTGGCGATAGCGGATCTGGGCTTTTTGCTGTTGACATTTCCAATTGGCGCTGTAAGAGAGAGGGCTCCTTTAAACTGGCCTTTTGGCAAGTTTGTGTGCCTTTATCTTCAACCTTTTGCCGACATATTTCACGGTGCTTCCGTGTGGTTTATAGCAATTACTGCCATAGAGCGATATCGGAAAATAGCTGCCAGAAATCCGAAATTACACGATGCAAAGAAGCGACCTTCGTTAAAGAGAGCTGGGATAGTTGCTACTTGTACGTGGTTGGCGTCGTTCATAATGTTTGCTCTTCCACTGTATTTTGTTGTTAACTACCAAAAGTTGCCCGGCGGAGGAACATTCTGTGGCCCTGTTTGGCCAGCTTGGGATAAGAAGCTTGTGCTAGCACGAGTTTACATTGCTTGTCTGACTTTGCTGTCGTACATACTTCCACTTGCGGTTGTATCTTGGACTTTTCTAGCTGTATCGCTTAAGCTGAATGAAAGCAGCAAATTTATTAAGAACATGAAAAACGATGAAAAAGAAAACGAAACAGCGAAATTAAAGGACTGCAGCGCCATCACAAGCCAGCACTCTATCCGTCTCGTGCAAAACATGCGCGCTAAAAGACTTTTAACCCCAGTTGTTCTGGTGTTCACTGTATTCATGCTTCCCCTCACCGTTCTTCGCTTGTGTGTTGTATTGTGGCCAGCTATTGCCAACCAAACATTTTACAACAACTTGTTTTTCACCGTCGTAGTTTGTACTATTATAAATTCATCTGCGAACCCAGTGATCTACTCGATGGTTAGGCGTGACTTTCGCCGTGAAATGATGCGAATAATGCACGGGATTACTCGAGGAAATAAGTCCGGCGGCGTTACTCATCTAAACAGATCCTTTTTTCAGTTCCCGATTCAGTTAACGGAAAAATATCGTCGGATACGAAAGATTTGCATGGATTCTTGATCTTCATTTTAAATTATCCATTTGTATTCAGGCGCGTTCTTAAGTCTCCTATTTCTGAATCTGTGAATCAGTATTGTTTCTTTCGAAATGTAACTTTTCGAGATGATCACTTTTACCTGAGAAGTTTTGGCAAAAGACGTGTTTTTACCACGTAACTGAAAAACTAGTGCTTACCAAAACAGAAACTCGTAAATTGGTAAACTCATTTCCTATCGGGACTGGAGGCGATTTTGAAAAATGAATTTGCGTGCAAAAATAAATTACTCTTGACAAAACTGACATCTGATTTGACATAGGTAAAGAAACCCCTATAAATAAATGATGTCAATTAATCACACTCTCGTGTATGTAATCATAATAAAAACAATACGCACTTTATTCTGGGAGGCCTGCCATAACTTCCCAAATGTAAAGCCAGCTGTCAACAGGGGTTAGTTTAGGTGCTTGCTTTTGTCGTGAGGTCGTCATCGAGAACTCCTTCAACTGTATACACCCAGCCGCAATCTTAGATCCTCTAATACGAATTTATCAGTTAAAACCCTATTTTAATCTCAACTCGTATGGTAAACGAGCTTTTTCTGTTGCTGCTCCGGAACTTTGGAATATTTTAGCTGAGGATATTAAATCTGCAAACTCAATTGATCATTTTAAACGCAAACTTAAAACATTTCTTTTTAAGCGAGCTTATGAATTTTGATGTTTTTAATTGTTAGCGTCTAGTGTTGATGTCAATTTCCTGTGCTTTTTTTTATTTATTAGTTTTATCTAATTCTTGTAAACAGCACCTTTGAATCTTGTAGAAAAGGCGCTATATAAAGGGATTATTATTATTATTATTATTATTATTATTATCATTATCATTATTATTTTTAAAACAGTTTAAGGAATTTTATGCGTTCTCTCAAAACAATATTCATCATTATATTATCTGTAGTTTTGTTGGTGTTTAGGACCTAACGTATGATTGCAAGAGAATATAATAATTGCAATTAACTAAAGGAATTTTACCGTGTTTAAAAATAAAGCTATAACTGTACACTACTTTACTTTTTTCACTTTACTTTACCCTGATCCTCTGCAAACGACTTGAACCGTCGCACACAAGACGGGGAGGAAGCTGCATGGACTGAAGGGCGCTTCCCCCACCGCTGAAAAAGATTGATTTTTCGGGCATTCACACTGAAAGAGATCTTATCCAGGGGCATTTACAACTTTCTGAAAACACAATACCCGCCGGACAAATGGCTGTCGGGAATGATCGCAGATAGAAAAGACCGAGAGGAGCTTGAAATGCAATTAAGCTGTAGTTTAGTCAATAAATATATCTTATTAGACGTTTTGTTGTGTAGTATTGCTGAGTATTTTTACGAGTTGTGCCGTATTTTGGCGAGCCCGTAGGGCGAGTCAAAATACAAACAAAGAGTAAAAATTTTTTTTTTTCTCAAGCATCTGAGCGGGCCGGATTCCTAAATCCTCGAATTTGATTGGCTAATGACGCGCACGTGACCGGTCCAGCTTTTTACGATTTTTTGCCCGCTGTACATAAATTTCGCTCCCAAAAGTTAGCGGTTAGCTTAGTTAGTTAGCTTAAGACCTGCATTAATAGATTTTATGGCTGCATTGATCTTAGGGTGATTTTCCAAAGCGCTCATCGCATCAAGTCCTTTTTTCCCTACAAAGATAAGATTAACCGTTCTCAAATGTCAAAAGTTGTTTATAAGGCTAGTTGTTGGGACTGCCAGGATTTTTACATCGGCAAAACAAAACGTAGATTGCATGACAGGAAAACTGAACATTTTAAAGGGATCACTAGTGCCTGTCATGCATCTGCTATCGCAGACCACGTCACGTCAACTGGTCACAACTTAAAATGGGACCACTTCGAAATATTAGCAAAAGGTCGCTCTGATATCCACTGCAAGATAAAGGAGACTCTTCTAATTCAAGAACTCAAACCGACCCTAAACGATAATGTAAGCAGCGAAAAGCTTTACCTCTATTAGTTTGCATCTTTTGTATGCAAATATTTTTTGTGCTCAGCTTTTGTCATTGTTATTGTTACTTAGTTACTTATCTAAAATTTAAACTTAGTTGCTACTTGTATTACTAACGGTCACTTCTGAAGATGTATGTAGAAACATACGAAACGTCAAGTTAAAGTTAAATAATTTTGTTTTCCAACATGCGTTTTATTGTCATGTTTGTAACTGCAGTTTGTGTGCTATTTCTCATGAATGCATTGAACTCCCGAGTTGCTTGGGGCGTATTTATTGGGGAAATACGTTGTTGCTAAATAGTTGACAAACAATATTTAGAATAAATTTACCGTAGTCTACTGTGAATCCGTGAATTTGATTGGCTATATTACCGTTTTCTATCTGCTGTTTAATAGAAAACAGTTACGCATCTATGCACATTGCGCATCACGTTTGAACCTGATGTAACATAATAAAACAGTTCTTATCTACGCGTTACTGGACATTTTTAACTCATTCATTGCGAAGCAATGGATGAGTTTTTGCAGAGAGGGGAAAACGGCGTTAGCAGAAATCTGCGTAGACGGATGTGACGTTGTTAGCAAAAAATAGCGGAAGTGACGTAACAAATTGGTTGGATTTGCGCAACCGCTGACCAAGTAGTCAACTTGCCACGAATAGCAAACATGACAAGCCTAATAAATGCACTTTCTGGATGATTGCAAAACACCGCGAGAGAATTTGTGTAATAAATGTAGGTATTCAGTGAATAAAATGAGACCAAAACATATCTGTAGATATATATTTAAATATTTATTTTTTCTCCGAAAATGAGCCCGCATACCTACGTACCCTTCCCTCCATCTCGTGTTACGTGCCCAAGAAGGCAGCCATATTTTACGAATGTTGTCCAAGCCAGATGGGATGTATACTGTATTAGTTGATACATGGAGTGAATTTGGTTAAAAATGTTGAAAAAGTTTCGATTTTGTGGAGCCCAAACTGGTTTGAGATATTCGTCGGATTCGTCGGCCTCCATTACGGTCATTACGGGCTCAATGGGTCTTCTCAGGTCATTGAAGGCAGCCATTGTGGATTTTGACTTCAATCGTTTGTGATTTCTGGTGAGTAAATATTGCTTTCTTTAATTGTTTAAATTTGCTTTAAGCAAAACATACAGCCCGCACGTCAAATCGAAATGACCCAGAACTAAACTAAAGTCTGTTTCAGACTTAGAGTCCAGAAATCTGAGAAATATTCGCCAGGGTTACGATCGCTGCGTGACAATTGCTATAAAGCTCCATTCACTAATAAGCTTATTTACAGCGTTATGAAATTGCTAGTTCCACTGAAATGCCAGATGACTACTATTGCTTTATAATAATGGCCCTAAGTCGAATAATAATATTATCAGTAACAGATGATATCCTGAAATGCATAAAGTGGAATGGAATCTGTACTTCGTTGCTGAGTATCGTCGCTCGTGTATTACACGCGTAGACCCAGATCGATCAGGCAAAACAAGACGTCAAGTTTAATGAATCTAACCATGATACCAAAACTGACAATCTTAAAAGCTGTGTAACACTTGGTGACTATTGTAGTCACCCAATATGGGATTGAAATGCAGGTAAATAATCTATTCAATATCTCAGGTTGTTGAAAACAGAGTTGATCAGAGTTATCTGCCGTGTGTTTGCTTTCACTCAAGACTCTTGTCCTGCTAGGCCCGGGTTTACTAAAAAGGGATGTGCCCTATTTCTGGTATCTTCCAAATTATTTTTATTTTTATCTTCATCTTTTGTATCTATTTAATTTCAGGGGCAGCAGTTAATGTTACATCTACTGGATTATTCCTGGCTACCCATAAAAGTTATTTAATTATAAACAATAATACAGTGAAATGAATAATGACAATGACAACCCAAGCACTTTAAATGATAAATACTTTGAGTTCAGAGTGGATTGCCTTGGCAAACTGACTCCATCAGACTTCAACGCTTTCCTTCAAAAACCAAGCTAACACACTTTCAACTTCATTTAGCCAGCAGATAACTGAATTCAGATGTACAATTCAGTTGCAGCTCACCACCTTTAATTTCATCTAGACCTGTATTTTTTGTAATATGGTACATGTTTAAAACAGTTACACAAGCTTTCTCAAGGTGTACTGATAAATGTTGCACTAATCACTTACATTTTTTGAATAAAATATCATACATAAACTGTAACAAGCAAACAGCAAATGAGGCTTTCACTTCAGACACAACATTTACTTAACAATGAACACAAATGCTTGACAACAAAACATAAAGAATGACGCTATATTTTCCTAATCTATTGTACAGCAAATGATTCATTTACCCAATCAGTCAATTGTAAGCCTGCTGATAGCTAAGATACATGTCAGGAAGAAGCTTGATATGGTACATGTTTATTGCTTATTGATGCACCACCAACATTGTTAAACGCTATAATACACAAGAAACACTTAAGTCATTTCATGGCTAAAAGCATGAATGAGTTGGCTCATAAGAGCCTTTGATTTTCTTTTTTCTTTTTTATGCTCAGTTAACATGACTATAATTAATACAACCCGCCTAGATTAGCTATGCTACAAGCGGGTTTGTAGATATTTAAATTAATTCTGTAAATTATGGTTAAAAATAAAATAAAATAAATAAATAAAATAATGAACTACGGTAAATTAATACTAAAACAATTAGACTACTCACCTTCGTTTTCTACGAGCGATACGTGACGTCAGAAAAAACTGAAATTAAAAATTTTAAGTTTTTACCTTTATCAGGTAAAAGTCATATTTAAAGACATATCTGTTGGCCTTTCAGCACGGTAGACCGCTTTTTTTTGAAATAGAACATGGTTTTTTCACAATACGTAACATCGGCATTGTTTCCGGGTAACATGTTACGTGCACGAAAATATCGATTTGCCTCAAGTTTTCGAGTTCTGAGTAACCAATACGTTGAGAGAAGTGCCTATGCGAATGTTTTCAAGTTTAACAGAGAGAAGAAACGTTTTGAGAGAGCCAAGTAAACTCCAGATGTTTCCACTGGTTTCCGTCGCCATGTTGGAGTCCCTCAGACGGGCTCCAACATGGCGTCTCCATACTAAACACTATAATTTTCAGTGATACCTTCTGCCGAATAACTCGAGTTCGGAATATCGCACACACCCGAAACTTTGGCACGTTGTTTATTTATTACTCTTCTACGATATTTCAATTTCTTGACTCAAAGTATTGGATGGTGAGCGATTTTATTTTTTAACTTGGGTGATAATTAACCTTACTTTGCGTGACTGAAAACCCATCAAAAAACTCTTCATTCAACCCAAAAGAATTGGAGATTCAAATGTACTTGATACGTATTACTTGCGGTCGAAATTCATTGATCAGTCCGTATCTATTCAGTGAAGAACATCTTGATAACACAGTTTCGAACATCAAGATAATCTATCGCTAGCAGCATATAGGAGTACGGACCCTCCACTTCGTTCCCAGACCTTTTTTAAAAACGCAATCCGGAATGAGCTCCGTGTCAAACGCGTGCTAAAGTCGTGCCGAACTAAATTCAATTTGGCTCGACTGTAGCACGACATTGGCACGACTTGGTTTCAAACGTCGAGCCATGGTCAAGCTTAATTCACTCACTGGGAATTCACTGGGCGTTTAGAAAAGAGACGATATTACGAACCAGCGGTCCAACGGATAAATCCAAAATGATAATTTTAGTTATTTACTCATTTAGTTCGGCACGGCAATAGCACGCCGTTTGAAACCATGCCGTGCCAAAGTCGGGTAGCACGACAGAGCTTGCCGTGCTACACGGCAGAGTCGAACCTAATTCTTAAATGGTTTCAAACGCCGTGCTACAGCCGCGCCAAAGTCGAACTTAAATAATGAATTGAGTTCGGCACGACTTAAGCACGGCGTTTGAAACGGGCCTGGAGAGTGTTTGAATCGGATATGTCCAGGATTGGACGCTAATGAATTCAAATTCCTTATGATACGCATCACGACTGTCCTCGTTGGTAAAAGGTCACATCAAACACACACATTCTGTCAATATGGAACTATATGAAATGTCAAATAAGCAGTTGCTTAGAAAAACTTATAACTAAGAAAGAAAGACAAATGAAACTGACTAGATTTATATTTTCACGACGTTTCGAAGTCATCGTAACTCCATTGTCAAGTGATAAATACTTACAAGTGTTAGAGTTTAAATAGATGGAAAGCATAATTTGCATACTGGGTGTTGCAAAATGTTTACAAATACTTTGCCTTGAACACTTGTAAGTATTTATCACTTGACAATGGAGTTACGATGACTTCGAAACGTCGTGAAAATATAAATCTAGTCAGTTTCATTTGTCTTTCTTTCTTATATAAAATAACCCTGTCAATATGAAGTAACTACATACCAGCCCTTGCGTTCAATCCTGACTAAGTGTTTAAATCGGATGTACCGCACTCAAATTACTGAAAACTGTTACATTCCACACACAAAGTACCCGCACCTAGGGACGGACGCATTAGAAAGTGGTGTGGGGGGGGGGGGTGGGGGGGGGGGGGGGGGAGGGGGGGGGGGGGGGGGGGGGGGGGGGGGGGGAGGGAAAAAAACAAAAAAAATTCATGCAAGGGAAATTGCCAAGAAAAAAAATTCGTGCAAAGAAGAAGGTAAAGAAAAAAATTCATGCAGAAGGAAGGTCCTGGCCCCGGTTGTTTAAAGGCTGGATAACGTTATTCACCGGATAAATCACTATCCAGTGGATAGCGTGGTTTGTTTTGTCAATACTTATCCAGTGGATAGCGATTTATCCCGTGGATAGCGTTATCCAGCCTTTGAACCGGGGCCAGGTCCGGTTGCTATGGCGTGACGTCATTTATCTGTTAGGTTGCTGTCATCGCAAGAATTTTGCGGTTCTATTGTGGTTTGCGATAATTGCTTTCAATAAAAGAAACTGTGTATTATAAGTAACCTGGTAATTTTCAGATATGATCTGGCCGCATAATTTATTTTTTTTATAATAAATTTTCACAACGCGGGATTATTGTTCGCTTACACATAATAGAGACTTCGACTTCCAATGAAACCGTCATCGGTCATTGAAAACGGGCACAAAACGAGACTTGCCTCCCGAATTAGAAGATATGGTGTTTCTCCTGACGCATTTGTGCGAAATTGATCCAGTTTTCAGTTGAATTTTCCTCGTGGAGTTAAAGAAGGCGCGCTTGTTTTCCTTTCGCGGGAAGAACAACAAAGAACCTGCCCCTGGATATACGTTTGGATTTGTTGTTGCGGCAAACCATTAAACAGTTGTTGAAAACCAAACAAAACCGACAACCGCGATTGGCTTGTGCATGAATTCAATCACCTGAGAACGACAGAGAGAACCAAAAAGTGTCTTCAGCTAGCGCTAGCCGTGACCAACCTCGTAGAGCATCGAATCAAGACAACAAGACGAAGGTACCGAGTCATATCATTAGATTAATCTTTCATTTATATGATAATTAACTTACACGGATTGTCATGCTTTTAGATAGTATGGGGACTAGACAGGTACTAAACATCACTGTTTTCATTTGTGAGTTAGACCCTATACTGAGTCCATCGTACAATAGTCCATGCAATACAGTTGCTGAGTGCTTTGGGATATGTAACAAAATCGTCAAAGTGTTTTTCCGTCGTGCGTTGCATTATAGGAACATGCTGTGGTGGGTTCTGGTTCACCCAGTCTCATTGAAGTCCATGCAGTACAGTTGTTGAGTGCCTCTGGATATGTAACAAACTCGTGATAGTGATTTTTAGGTCTTGTAGTTTCCAGAATCGCTTCGCATTACTTGAAAACAATAAGATTATGAGCTCGTGATTTCTATCACGCATAGTAATCGTGAGCGTAACCTCTTGAGAGGTTTTTGAAAACCTCGTTGCAATAATTTTTGAGAATTTCTGACTGCATAACATAAACTGATCTTCAAAGTGTCTGGACACATGACGCGTTTTGTGGAACACAAACGATCACTGGCAGGGATATGATTACACTGGAATGTTACAAGCCACTGGTATCCCGTGGAGATGTAGAACTAAAAGTTCTTCATCTCCACGGGATCCAAGGTCTGTTTTTGGTTGCAAAGAACGTCTGGCTCGTTGTGCTACAACATACACTGTATACTGTATTGTAATGGAAATAATAAAATAAAATTTGTAATAAATTAATATTAGAATCTGGTATCTTTGTAAATATTATATGCTATAAAATTCGTTATGCTCAGAATATAAATTAGAGGATGAGTCTTATCCCCTTGAACAGGAGCCCGTGCCTTGAATAAGAATTTTATAATACAATGAAAAAGTCATTCACACGTAGTAGTAAGTGTTAACCACATAAACAGCAACATTAACACTGCCACTGGTACTTAAAAAAAAAAAGAACCACAAAGTGTGGTTTTCATTGGCAGGCAGACTATCTTCGCTCCAGGACATACTCGTCTGAGCAAAACTGCTAAGGTTTACGTATCGCTATCGTAAAACCACAAAGGAGAGTCTGTGTTGGCCTGTCTATTAACTTTTCAAAAAGGTAAATCGTTCAAAGACACTCGCCAGAACAAAACTTTAGAGGCTTACGTGCCGCTATCGTAAAACTACATAGGAGAGTTTGTGTTGGCCTGTCTATTAACTTTTCAAAAAGGTAAATCGCTCAAAGACAAACTCGCCAGAACAAAACTTTAGAGGCTTACGTGCCACTAACGTAAAACCACATAGGGGAGTTTGTGTTGGGCTGTCTATGACCTTTTCAAAAAGCAATATTTGTCTGAAAAAAAATTCGCGCAGAGGGTTTCACCTGAAAAAAAAATTCCTGCACAAGCCGTGAGCGAAAAAAAAAATTCGTGCAAGCTGAAAATTTCCCTCCCCCCCCCCCCAATCACTTTTTTAATGGTCCGTCC
>JAHPZR010046420.1:5000-13486 GCA_019787425.1 Platygyra sinensis
TATGAGATTTTGCTGTGGCTTTCTGGGTGCGAAAACGTTTTGGGACCTTCGAGAAACGGGCCCCTGGATACTAACTATTCTGGTTATACTTACAGAATTCGTAGATCAGCAAGGTCTTGAAAGATTTCCGGAGCAAGCTCAGCCAACATGTTGTCCGACAGATACCTGATAAATTTGAGATTGAAAATTATGGTAAAAATGTAAAAAAGAGAAATATGTCAAAAATCTTAAGGAAAATTTAATGTTTTAATATCAATTGTAAAAAAAAAAGAAGTTCAAATTAAATATTATGAGTGTGTAAAGAAAATGGGGGACAATTCTGAAGGTAAATAATTACGATGTAGATATATTAGTGTTTCACATATTCTCCACTTTACGTCACTAATCAACAACAAACGTTCCACTTACAGTTCTCTCAGTGAAGAAAAATTCTGAAATATCTTCGCTGATATTCTAGTTAGTCGATTTGAACGTAGGTCTCTGAAAAAGCAACAATATAAGGATAATAAGGAGTCTTTACCATCGTGAAAATATACGATTTACGGAAAATTGAAGTTGGCTTTAATCTCCCATAAATTGGTTATACAAGTTTATGCTATAACGTAAAGATTGTTGAAGGTTTCCAAAGCCGATATCTACGCTACCGAGGTCTCTTTAAGGAAGCCTGAAACATGAGTTCGAAGCTACTACATTGTAGCCCATAACTTATTTTTGAAACCGTAAGGCGAAAAAGCACTGCCTAAATTAGAAATTTACCACAGCATTACTCCAATTTAGCGAAGCAGTAGAGTTATTGTATTTAGCAAGGGAAGGGGATTATCTCTTTTCAAGAACTACTTGCTTTCAGTTAAGGTTGCATTTTATCTATGTAAAGGGGGTTTCCAAAGCTAAAGCAGATTGTCTCGAGTACTTACAAGTATTTCACCGAGCTCCTTGAGCCACCAAAAGTGTTTTCACCAAGGACTGCTAATTTATTACTTGACAGATCCCTGTGTGTAAATGCAAATAAATACTTATTGTACTAATCATTTCAAATACATCCCCGTTTTTTTTCGGAAATCATGTCTTGCATTGAAATTCAGTTGAAAGAATCACTGGGCCCAAAGCTGTACTTTTACGTAGGAGAGAGATGTATAATTTAGATATTCGCACGGGCGTGCATTTATTTTGCATTTCAGTCTCCCATTTCCCATGTATGTACATAAGAAACTTAAGTGTTCTGTGAATAACATGTGAAGCCAATTACAACATGACCGATTTAAGCAATAGACCACAAGTTTCTATGGTTTATAGGCTGATAAACCACGCGGGATGTTGATAGAACACGAGAAGAATTTGTAAATCACGAGCCGCAGGGGAGTGATTTACGAATTCTTCGAGTGTTCTACCAACATCCCAAGTGGTTTATCAGCCTATAAACCATAGAAACTTGTGGTCTATTGCTTTTATATAATAAATGAGAAGACGCGCGATTTTTCCATGGGTTTACCGGCACAATAAACCATAGCTGATTGACCAATCAGAGCGCGCGCATTGATTTTGTTATTTTATAAAAAGCAGTATCGCAACAATGGACTGCTGTTTTGTCCTTATTGGAGCGGACTCATCAGCACTGTGTAGCGAAGATATGTAACGCCAGCCAAGGAGCCAACGCGTATCAATTGCTGAATGACCCTTTCACTATATCAAGTTCCGTATTTTCAACTCACTTGCACCCCGAAAAATGAGTTGCCACATCCCTTGTATGGGGGGAGGGAGGGGCAAGGAGACAAAGTGTCACGATTGATGTCTCGAAAAGTAAAACATAAATTTTCCTGGATAAGCCTAGCCTAAACAGTTTTAAAAACTGCATGCCCAGCTCTAGCGTTTATCGTATGCAGTTTCTGGTTTCCTACAAATCAAGCCTTCACTCGGTGATGAAAACCGCTAAAGAACTTTAGCTACCTGAGAGATTAATTGCTTATTTTACTATGGTGTAATGCGCCGTTTAGTCCCTTGTTTGTTAAAAAAAGTTAAGTACAGTAAGTGAGTATAACAACAAGCTGTTCCACTCTCTCTGTCTCTGTACTACTCGCTAATACTTACAGATATTCCAAGGAAGTCAAGTCGTTGAATGCACCCTCTAAAATTCGGATACTATCATGCTCCGTAATTTCCCTAAAGTTAACAAAACAGAAGTCAAATGATTGTCACAAATGCCAAAAGAAGATCAAGTAGAAAGGTTGCAGCAATAAATTTAAAACATCCAATTGGCCCTTTTGATTTCGTTTTACTATGCGATAACAACTTTTGAAGCTCGGCTAGAATTTTACCGGATAATAGAATTTTAGATGCTTAAATTCAAATAAACGTGAGTATTATTTCTTCATTTTTAATCTTCTAGTCCGTGAGGTTTGCAAAATTTTATTCCTTTCGTGATAACATACCCTCTATAGGTTCGCAATTCAAACTCTCTCGCAGTGTGTTGGTAGAGTAACGCAGCGGCCAATAAATAAAAGACATAAACATGCACCAGTTCACACATGCGTTGTGTGGAGCCGGCAGTAAAGGGCAGACTACAAAGGGCTTTTAGTCCTGTAGCTTCCGGACGGCTATGCCATGCTAATGAGGCCGAATAACGCCGAAACAGCTGTCCCTGGCTGCCACTGCCCGGGCGATATGGCTGTGCGCATGCGTAAGGTACTGGCCAGGCCGTGCGTTGGTGTTAGAATGTGTCACTTGCTTTTTTACTGTTGTTAATTGACTACTCCCCAAAAGCGATTTTCAGAGCCAATGAAAACAAATAACTAAATTACCTAAACGGGATTACAAACCGCATCTAGCAGGAGGCAGTTAGCTCTGATTGGAGGAGGAGGAGGAGGAGAAGGAGGAGGAGTTGAACTCGGGACTACCGATCGAGAACATTGTCAGATAGTGGTCAGTACGGGACAGGAATCCGCGCCTCCTCAATACTCGAGTGATCCGGAGGTTTCCAATATGATCTTGCTCGTTAAAACCCTTTTAACTGGAATTACCGTGACATTGCAGAAGAAAAACACTTTAATGGCAGTTCATAGAGCTGATTTTAAAGATAATTATGTTAGCGGAATTAGCATGTTTTACTTACAAATATTTCAAATGCTTGAGTCCCAGAAACGCATTCGTTGTCAAGTTACTAAGTGAAGTACTTTGGAGCACCCTATCCGAAATTAACAAAAATCATCAGTAACAACTGGCTCGCTGACATAACTCACAATGCATATTTTTCGACTGATGCTTCGAGGTAAAGTTTTACTCACAAGTATCGTAAATTAGATAAGTATCTCATCGACCCAGGAACAATATGTCTCAAATCATAGCTCCAGCGAAATACCCTGAAAGCAACAACAAAAATTCAATTTTGTTCAAACAGTGTCCCAAACACCAATATTTAGTAAACGCATAGAGTATCTCCTGAAGTTGTTTCTTCTGTTCAGTAATAATTTTTTAAAAAATTGCTTCCTTTCTTATTTCTTTCTTTCGTTCTTTCTTTCTTTCTCTCTTTCTTTCTTTCCTTCCTTCCTTCCTTCCTTTCTTTATTCCTGCCTTCATTTATTTATTTATTCATTCACTCATTCATTCATTCATATTCATTCATTTATTAATTTATTTATTTATTTGTTTATTTATTTATTTATATATTTGTTTATTTAAGTATTTATGTATTTATTTATTTATTATATATTTATTTCAGTACTTTAAAATTACAAACTAGTACGGAACAAAAAATCATTATCATTGCTGTCTAAATAAAAATACGGCATTAGGAATAATGTTGCAGATTTAAAAGCGAAAAAAGGACATGTCAATGAATTATTGTGGCACAGATAGAAGGAAAGATGACTAAATGGAATGAGTCCAACTGCTGAATAGATAAAGCTACTGCGAAATTGCTTATTTCTATTTTGGTCCTCCCCTCCAAGGGGGGGGAAGGGTTGTTCCCTAGACCCAAGTTCCCTTTAGTAGAGATATACCATGTTCCCTCAGTTTAATCCCAAAATTATCCTTTGTTCCTTTGAAATAAAAGATCATGATAACTAGATAAAGATGATGAATTTTAAGCTCGGGAATGAAAGATGAATAGTGAACTGATCAACACCACATGCGCGTGAAACAAGGATAACTCTGAGTCCCTAACAGGAATCGAACCCATAACCCTCCGAACACTGGGCAGGCGCTCTATTCACTGTGCTGCGAGAACGCATTGAAAGCAGGTTCATTTAACTTCGTTCACATATTTTTTTTTTCTTTGTACCACGCTCGTGTCATGAGGAAACTCTTATTACCGAGCTTCACCATCTTTATTCATTTACCAAGCTCACGATAACTCCAACAGTTCTGATTCTAGCAGTGTACAGGACTCCTGTCACATATGAACTCAGTTAAATGACTTTGCTCTCCATGCATTCTCGTAACTCAGTGGTAGGCTGGCTGAGGTAAAGTTTTTTTACTCGTCGAACAGCTCGGAACCGGAACTCCTTTCCTAGAGTTTGCAATAATTAACAATTATTCTCCTCAGGCTCAGTGAACATTGGTGAATGTTTACGGAGACGAAGTTCACTGACCCTGGGGCGAATAATTGTTTTAGTATAATTTTCAGAGGTGAATATCAAGAACTAAAAAATAACGAACTAAAACATAAAAACACTGACGCAATTGTTCGTGTACATACATACACGTATCCAGCCGTAGGTTTAATAATAAGTTTACATGTACATCGATTATGAATCAATTTACTCATCGAGTTCGGCAATTAAACAAACGAGCGAATTGAAACAGTACGAAAATTAAAGTCATTCGCTACCTTTGCTTTATCGTTGTTGTCTCCATTCAGAGTTGTCATCGCCTAAAAATGGGTAACTTTAGTTTAATCATAGTTAATAGAGGGGAATAGTTATGAAACCCGACAACGTTCTCACTTGTTGTAGGTTTTTGTTCGCTTTTTTGGCCTAGACCGTGACAAAACACAATAGTTGTTTAATCCGTACTGAGGAACTAGCCAATAGAAACGTGTTGGTTCCTTAACTCATGCATAGTGTATGAGCGCAAAACAAAGGGTTTTGCACGGTCGTGGACCTTCCAACCTAAATCTTGGCATCTTTGTTTGCTCCATTGATGTTTGCCGGGCTTCTTAACCATTCCGCTTTATTAACTATGGTTTGATGAAATATTAATTTCGGTCAATCGGTCTGACCTGCTGGCGATCAACGCAACCTACGAGTTCTTGAAAAGATTTTTGGTCTAAGGGCGACAGCAGTCATCTTGAAAATTCCCCATCCATTCATATATCCTGGACTTAGAGTGATGTTTTTCGAATGAATGAAAACCCCGTTCAACAACTGTCCGCCATATTTACTTGACGAGATGGCAAAGATGGAAAGCTTAGTAACCAAGCTCTAGAGGGGTATATTTTGCGTCATATGACGAGCTTTTCAACCATAAAGAATGTCCAGTTCTTATATTCACCGCTTGAAATTATACTCAAAGAACTTACACGCCAAAGGTAAAGGACTACCGTTACTATGGCTAATCAATGCAACTTACAGGTATTTGGCTGCATCAGGTATGTCTTGTGGGACGGTATATACACCTTGCATGCAATGAACTAGGATCCCAAAAGGATCCGACTTCAGCACATAACAACTGCACACCCCTGAGCATTCTGAAAGACAAGTTCACAGATGTTAAAAACATGCCTGCACAAATGACACCACATTTAAAGACTTAACAGCAACAGATAAGAAGATATTCGCTTAATACTTTAGCGAGGTAACTGACGCATTACCTCACAAAGGACAGGACGACGGCAAAAAGTATGACTCTTTCAAGGTAAACGATGACTAGAATCCCTAAAATAATCTATAATCTAAGGGACTCCGATAATAAACTAAATGTTGCATTGCCGCGAACACAACTACTATACAATAGCTTAATTTAGCTATAGCGGCTCCATTCTTTGTAACAGCCTTCCTTGTGAAGAGGGAAGCAGAGTCCCTGACGCAGTTTAAACACATACTCAAAAGAGAAGTCTTAGGCACGGCATTCGTGAAAAGCAGCTTTAAGTCCAGGATATATGAATGGATGGGGAATTTTCAAGATGACTGCTGTCGCCCTTAGACCAAAAATCTTTTCAAGAACTCGTAGGTTGCGTTGATCGCCAGCAGGTCAGACCGATTGACCGAAATTAATATTTCATCAAACCATAGTTAATAAAGCGGAATGGTTAAGAAGCCCGGCAAACATCAATGGAGCAAACAAAGATGCCAAGATTTAGGTTGGAAGGTCCACGACCGTGCAAAACCCTTTGTTTTGCGCTCATACACTATGCATGAGTTAAGGAACCAACACGTTTCTATTGGCTAGTTCCTCAGTACGGATTAAACAACTATTGTGTTTTGTCACGGTCTAGGCCAAAAAAGCGAACAAAAACCTACAACAAGTGAGAACGTTGTCGGGTTTCATAACTATTCCCCTCTATTAACTATGATTAAACTAAAGTTACCCATTTTTAGGCGATGACAACTCTGAATGGAGACAACAACGATAAAGCAAAGGTAGCGAATGACTTTAATTTTCGTACTGTTTCAATTCGCTCGTTTGTTTAATTGCCGAACTCGATGAGTAAATTGATTCATAATCGATGTACATGTAAACTTATTATTAAACCTACGGCTGGATACGTGTATGTATGTACACGAACAATTGCGTCAGTGTTTTTATGTTTTAGTTCGTTATTTTTTAGTTCTTGATATTCACCTCTGAAAATTATACTAAAACAATTATTCGCCCCAGGGTCAGTGAACTTCGTCTCCGTAAACATTCACCAATGTTCACTGAGCCTGAGGAGAATAATTGTTAATTATTGCAAACTCTAGGAAAGGAGTTCCGGTTCCGAGCTGTTCGACGAGTAAAAAAACTTTACCTCAGCCAGCCTACCACTGAGTTACGAGAATGCATGGAGAGCAAAGTCATTTAACTGAGTTCATATGTGACAGGAGTCCTGTACACTGCTAGAATCAGAACTGTTGGAGTTATCGTGAGCTTGGTAAATGAATAAAGATGGTGAAGCTCGGTAATAAGAGTTTCCTCATGACACGAGCGTGGTACAAAGAAAAAAAAAATATGTGAACGAAGTTAAATGAACCTGCTTTCAATGCGTTCTCGCAGCACAGTGAATAGAGCGCCTGCCCCAGTGTTCGGAGGGTTATGGGTTCGATTCCTGTTAGGGACTCAGAGTTATCCTTGTTTCACGCGCATGTGGTGTTGATCAGTTCACTATTCATCTTTCATTCCCGAGCTTAAAATTCATCATCTTTATCTAGTTATCATGATCTTTTATTTCAAAGGAACAAAGGATAATTTTGGGATTAAACTGAGGGAACATGGTATATCTCTACTAAAGGGAACTTGGGTCTAGGGAACAACCCTTCCCCCCCCCTTGGAGGGGAGGACCAAAATAGAAATAAGCAATTTCGCAGTAGCTTTATCTATTCAGCAGTTGGACTCATTCCATTTAGTCATCTTTCCTTCTATCTGTGCCACAATAATTCATTGACATGTCCTTTTTTCGCTTTTAAATCTGCAACATTATTCCTAATGCCGTATTTTTATTTAGACAGCAATGATAATGATTTTTTTGTTCCGTACTAGTTTGTAATTTTAAAGTACTGAAATAAATATATAATAAATAAATAAATACATAAATACTTAAATAAACAAATATATAAATAAATAAATAAACAAATAAATAAATAAATTAATAAATGAATGAATATGAATGAATGAATGAGTGAATGAATAAATAAATAAATGAAGGCAGGAATAAAGAAAGGAAGGAAGGAAGGAAGGAAAGAAAGAAAGAGAGAAAGAAAGAAAGAACGAAAGAAAGAAATAAGAAAGGAAGCAATTTTTTAAAAAATTATTACTGAACAGAAGAAACAACTTCAGGAGATACTCTATGCGTTTACTAAATATTGGTGTTTGGGACACTGTTTGAACAAAATTGAATTTTTGTTGTTGCTTTCAGGGTATTTCGCTGGAGCTATGATTTGAGACATATTGTTCCTGGGTCGATGAGATACTTATCTAATTTACGATACTTGTGAGTAAAACTTTACCTCGAAGCATCAGTCGAAAAATATGCATTGTGAGTTATGTCAGCGAGCCAGTTGTTACTGATGATTTTTGTTAATTTCGGATAGGGTGCTCCAAAGTACTTCACTTAGTAACTTGACAACGAATGCGTTTCTGGGACTCAAGCATTTGAAATATTTGTAAGTAAAACATGCTAATTCCGCTAACATAATTATCTTTAAAATCAGCTCTATGAACTGCCATTAAAGTGTTTTTCTTCTGCAATGTCACGGTAATTCCAGTTAAAAGGGTTTTAACGAGCAAGATCATATTGGAAACCTCCGGATCACTCGAGTATTGAGGAGGCGCGGATTCCTGTCCCGTACTGACCACTA
>JAHPZR010046423.1:0-17805 GCA_019787425.1 Platygyra sinensis
TGTGCTCTTTCCTTCTTTTCCGGCTCTCCTTTCCTCTTCTCACAATGCCGTGAAACTGTGGCTGATTCCCAGACAGTCCATTAGGTCGCTATCTTTTACTCCCTTCCCCCACGCTGTTCCGGGGAAGTGAGGAGTGAGTGGGACTGTGAGAGTGAGCGACCTTGAACCGTCTGAGTACTAAGTTACCCTAGTTGGGTGGAGCTTTCACTGTAAACAGCAACACAGATTGTATTCAGCACAGTTAGCTTTATATTTATTAACATCACATTCTATTACTTTTCAAGTTGCCTTTTTCCGTGTTTTGGTTCAGTGCCCTGATTACCACAAGATAAGAAAACATCTCTCGGCTCAGCTGGCTGCTATAGTTATCCTAGTTGGGTTGTCACACAATGCTGTTGTATTACACATAATGCGTGATGTCCAGGTAAACTATGTTCTCTAATTCATTAATAAATCATCAAGTTTAGACAAAAGAAGCCATGACCGTGACTATGTTTGGATATCTGATTTTAATTAACTTGGACTTTTTACGATTTTATTTCTCTGATTTCTCTTTAGTTTTAGTTTTCACTGAGAAGATATATAAACACTCAAGACAGTGTGTGGCCACATTTCCAAACACCTCAAAGGATGTCAAAAATACTCCGCTGCGCATTTTATTTGCAACCTTCTTGGTGTTTGGAAATTTAGTAAAACAAGGTTTTTCGTGTTTGATGTGTTACATCTTCTACAGTGCTATGTTCAAGAATGTTCCTCTCGTTTGTTCACTGGTAAATTCCTACACTAGGGAAATAATCTGATAAAAAAGCTGAGTGTCTCTTTACTGTTAAACTGCCTATCGATGAATAAAAACGCACATGCATTTAGAAAGAAAGTGAAATCGAGATTGCCGGGAGAGTTGCAACACCGTTGAGTAATCATGACAAAACTGAAGAAATGCCACTCGTTTGATTTAGTCAGCCCCTGTAATGGACTCTAGCACTGATGGAAGTGTCTCGAAGTAATTCTGTGGAGAAAATAGAGCAATTAAACAGTTGAACAATCAACTCCCTCTAAAACATTAGCAAAGATTCCAGTTCACTGGCTTGCAATGCAAAACTTCTCCCCAACACAGCATTGCATCACACGACAACTTAAGACAGAAAAGAACAGTTTTTGACAGAATTGAAAACAGTCACCTTGAAAAGTTGAGTCTCTTGGTGAATAATGGATGAACAGCACATCTCACGGATGGAGTGCATAGCAAGCTGTGGGCCCCCGATATCTGGAAACAGATTTAAAAAAGAATATAAAAATTATCAATTGTCTTAGCTAGTTTCTATCAGTTTTAAGAATGGCACTATGGAGAAATCACGACTTGATCATATTGTATTCCAGGGTAAATGAGCTTAGTTTAAACTTCAATGTAAGTATTTAGAGACAAGTAGGAAATGCCTGAGAAAAAAAAAGGTCATCAGGAGAGAAACTAAAATCTGAAGGAAACTTTCCTTACCTTGGTGATCATGCTATAAATATACAGAGCAGAACATGTGAGAAAGTAAATTACAAACCTAAAGTTAAAAGACCAAGCTTGGCAGAAAGTATTGGTCCAATAGTGGTTCCCACATGGAGAGTCATTTCGTACACAAACTTCCTATGATACAAAGACAATTAAAAATCAATCAATCACTCAATCAGCCAATCAACCAACCGATCGACCGACCAGCCAACCAATCAAATAATCAATTGATCGATCAATCGATCAATCAGTCATACAATCAATCAATAAGCAAACCAACCAACCAACCATTTAATCGTCCCTCTATCAGTCTTGAGTTGAAACAATTGATTAATCGATAATGTTTGATACATAAACACACCCAAAGTGGACTAAAACCCGAAACTCATGTCCATTGTTATCTACTCGCATTATTGTCTTACATTTCACACGCACATGCCAGGTCTCTCCTTCTCCAGACGAGTGTCTATATCTTTAGTACACTTCACTCGCGTGTCATTCTTCTCGCATACAAGCGCATCTCTGCCACTTCAAACTAGCGTGTGGACCACACATCTCGCACACACGCGCTTTCTTTTCTTGTGGCTCCTGCTATGCACGAAAGTGTACAAGACTTATGCAGGTCACTGCTCTTTTACAAGCTCATGTATCTTCATGTTAACTTGGTAGTCTCTTCCAAATTCATTACCTTCAAACAAGTATGTTATACCTGTATTGGCACCCCGCTCGTCTCTGCGATCAGCCTTATAACACTTGATGATACAGCTGTTGTTGCATATCGCTGATTGCTGTTGATCTTTATCACTGGACCCTTGTTGAAATTGAAAATAAATCAGTGCAAAAAGAGACAATAAGTTTGCCAGCCTTCAGCTTGTCAGCCATCACAAGACACCACGGCTGTCTTAGAAACCTAAACAGCGAATGGCAGATTTTGGTCATAAATAGAAGCACGTTACACACCCCCACCCAATTTTTCTGGAGTACCCCCCCCCCCCCTCCCACCACCCCGCCCGCCAGGGCAGCCATACGCTGGGAGCACAGAAAGGTGTAGGACAATTCATTATCATAGCCTTGAGCTAAACAGGTTTTGCAGAGTTACTATGATAACTCCTGGAGTGTATCTTACTAATATATATATCAGTAAAGTTGAAACTCCATCTTGTAGCTATACAGATAGCCTGAGAAGAACTTCAGTTATTCAAATGTTAGTATTTCTCACCTTATGGAGAGCAGGTTTATGATTTTCTTCGTGTTTATCTCTGAAACAAAAGTCATGATACATAAATACATTACATTATACTTCTTGCCAAACTTTGAGACACTGGAATAAGTCTTGCATAATTTTATTTTGTTATTAATAATTTACTTTTTATTTAACAGGTCTTTACAAATGAAGGAATCAAACTGTGCAATTATTGGTGATTTAATTAAAAACTTATAGTGTGTGTTTACTATTAAACAGTGACCACTGAGCTAATATTAAACGTTTTCCAAGATTAATTCCCTGTTCCATGGAGTTCACTTTTATCATAGCCATTAATATTATAGGACACATGAACGAATAAAGAAAGCACACATCGTTTGGCATAATGTGGTGGCAACACAGCCTTGCGGTTGGCATGGGAAGCGACTTTGATTTGTGTGACTTTTTTAAAGCCTCGCTTATCACCAGCACTACCGCAAAAAAAAACAGACAAGAGTATCGGCAGGTCAACCTGATCACAATAATTATAACAATAGCAAGTACGCTGACCTTTCAAGCCTCACTTATCGCCAGCACTACCCCATACTGGAAACGGATGAGAGTAATGGCAGGTCAAATGTGAACGTGTGACTTTGAAAGCCTCACTTATCTCCCCAGCACTGGGTAAGCCAGCACCGGATCGGGCAAGACTATTGGCAGGTGCAAAAGTGAAAGGGCCAAAACGCTGCTCAAAGTGAGGGAAGTTGCTACCAAAGACTTAACCACCAACCCCGAAGGACGTGACCCCCAGGTTTATTGGCAAACAAGATATCCTCCACGCAGGGAGGGAGGGTGGGAATTTTCTTTACTTTGAACCAAGCTTACTGAGTACAGCATGCCACCGAAGGAAAGTGCTTTTACAGTGAATAATGGTGCTTTTATAGCTAGACATGACTATGGGTGTAACCAATAGAAAGCTGCCACAATGCAGATCATATTGTGATAGGACTGAAAATCTTTTGCAACACTTGAAACAATAATAACAGCATTCAAAGATCTTACTCGATCTCTGCAGGTACCAAACATAATTTGACCACTTTCTAACATAGTTAAGTGTCAATCAAATTGCAGATATGCAGTGCACCACAAGGATTGTCAACTACATGTACCATGTACATTAAATAAGAAATATATTGTGACACATCAGTTCACTAGAAGCAAGCTGCTGCATTATATACAGTGTACATACTTATAGTTGGATGAACTGCATGGGCCTGGTCAGCACTGAGAAGAAATGACTTGGGAATTGCTTCCTCAAAACTAGTTGAATTTCCACCTGCATTGTTGAAAACATCGACAATCATGAGTTATTCAACATAGAAAATTTAGACTTGCTTTGTATGACCCCAATACCATTCCTCCTCCAAAATGGCACTTATATGATGGAGAAATACAGTGTAACCATAGTTAATATGTGGAACCTACCACAAGTGGCCACCCAAAATGTCTGAAGCTTAGGTGGTCGCTTACGAAAGCCTAGACCATAGTGCATCAAAATTTTACTTCATTAGCATATGGTAACTCCAGAGACTTAAACCATATTTTAAAATGTTTTATTCATATAGGAAGTCAATTTGGAGAAAAAAATGCAGTACCCCCCATTGAGCAATTTCCGTCTCTTTTGCTATCTAAGAATACGATAATGTTACTTAGCTCTAATTAACCGAGCAGGAGGTCTGTATGGGAGAATCTTGACCGAGGTCGTAAGAACAGACTGAACACAGTGAGGTCTGTACACACGACCAAGGTCAAGATTCTCCCATACAGACCGACTTGGCTCGGTTAATAAGATGTTTATTATGTAGCAAAACAAGAACAATTTAATTCATTCAATGTAACTGGTTTGTACTAAGTGACCAAGCAAACGGCGATGAGCGGCCAAATTTTATTCTTCCAAAGTTTGCTCGTCCTCTTTACTTTATTTTCTCATCAGTTTTTTGGCGCTTACAGAAATAAACTTTGATGAAAACAGTCAACGATTTTGCATTTTAGTTCGCAACTTTTTCGCTTCAAAACGTAACTTGTCTAGATGCCGGTCTGGATGGAAAATCTAGACCGAGGTCAATATCCATTTTAGCCAATCAAATTTGTGAATTTGGTAGTTCCCAGTCCTTGTGAGACAGAGCCATATAATAAAACACCTTATTATCCATTTTCCTCTCATCATCAGTCAATATTGGGCACTTACGGGAAGTTAAAACAAAAAAAATTTCAAACTTTTAGCTCTAAAGGTGGTCACAGTCGCTTATGAGAGGTGGTCGCTTACAAGAGGTTCCAAATATGGTAATTTAACACATACCCAGTGACAGACGGCGTAAAATATGCTCTGTTAGCATGGAGCTTTGCACCTTGAGCACTCTGTGAACCAACCTAACATGAAGATAATGTACATGATTGACCAGAGAAACAGAACTGATATGTGTTGCACCAGAAAACAACCAATGCCCACCCTGAGGGGGTTATTGGAAAATTGAAGGAGGAGGAGGGTTTCAATAGCCAAAATTTTGAAAGGAAAGTAGAAACCAAAACTGAAATCTCTAAAGAGGTTGGAGGGAGCATAATTAAAGCAAAAAAAACCCTATGAAGGGGGAATGGATGTTTTCTGCATAGAACAACACAATGCATGGCATAAAAGGAATGAGGAACTATAACTGCAAAGTTCTTCAGACTGGACACCATGTTATTGGCAGAATTTTCAAGTCCATTTACAAGCCACTTATTTGCAGCTGTTCTTATAAAAAATCTAAAATTGCGGGTTGCTCTCAATCTAACCATAATTATACTGTGGAAAATACTAAATTAAGTGACCATGGAATGAGGTGAATGCATCATATTATTATCACCTCTCACCCTAACTGCTGGAGTTTGTTTTGTACATGTATATGTGAACGAATCAAAATCTGGGAAACTTCCAATTTTAAACAAAGTGTGCATTATTAGTCTGCATTGACCGATTCAACAACAAAAATGTGTCAAAAATCAACAAAAATATCCCCCAAAAATTGGTTTTTTGCAAGACTCAAAAGTGCACTATATAGGGCCACCTCAAATGAACAATAATATTTATAAGGCAACATATGAAAAATAAAACAATTTCCTTAACTAGTGGCTGCCCTAAGGATACCTGGATGCCCATATGGCTGAAAGCCTGTTCAAAAGCCTTAGGGGGAAGATCAACCAAAATACTTTGAATGATTTCTTTTATATCTGGGAGATTTGGTGATCTGTGTGGAGACCAAGAGGTTTGGTCTGTATCCAGGAGAATCACAGAAAAACTGCATGTAGACTTGTATAACAGCTAAGTCAATCACACCCAGTGAAACTCATCTAACTCAATAGAAGTCAATCCATGGATTTTTAAATTCAACAATTAAATTCAATTGTCAACAAAATCAATTTCAATCAAACTCAATTGAACTTTTCATTTCCAGACTCTTAATTTTTGCATAACAAGTTTTTCGAGCCTCAAGTTACTATGGCAGAACATGTGTTTTTTGTGCTTTTGAGACCACATAACATGTCTCCATTCAAGCAAATTTGTTCACCGAACACAATTAAATGCAATCCACTAAATTGTGAGTGATTCAGTTGGGTTACCAAACTCAACAAAACACAATCTTATAGACTGCATTCAGCTGTGTTCATTTTGTTTGACTAAGTGGTGTTGGTTTGGAAATCATAACTCACTCAAAGTTTGGTGTTCGATTTTGTTGGAATTCAAACTCAGTTAAACTCAATCCATGGATTGAGATTGATTGAGTTTGATTTCTGATTGTTCAATTGACTATGCCAGGATGAGCATGCACTCGACATTGCTGCTCAGTAAAAGTCAGGTATAACAGCCTGTCCTTTAACTGTATCAGAATGTATACTCACCTATGGTTGCTCAGATGTCAGGATCAAATGTGTCACCAGTGAATCTTAGTAGCAGGCTGTTTTTACATGGAAACCGTTACAAAAATTAGGTGACTAATTTGATTGTAATATCTTCGTATAAATACATACACGTACGTGTATTTTTCTATTACATTGGGTAGTTTAATGGTTAATTTTATGATTAATTCTTATGTTTAAGGTCATCGTGATAACTCTATATAGTTTCTGCTGACTCAACAAATTTATTTATTTATTTATTTATTACAATTTAATGACATATTTACAAAAGAAAGAGAGGATGGATAATTTGTGAAAGAGTTGCGTGACCCCATATAAAACAAATCACCCCATAAATTAAAATTATAAAAGTTACAATAACTCACTGAAAGCTGTAATAATATTTACAATTTTGTTACAAATTTAATAACACTAGCTTTAACCTTGTCAACATTGCATGCCGAACAGAATTCAAGAGGCAAACTGTTCCATTCATCCACAATCCTATAAAAGTAACTGTTTTTGAGTATGTTTGTCCTGGCACAAAGTATTTCTTTTTTAACGATTTAGTATCGAAATGCCTCAATAAATAACGGTCCTCTTGGCTATAAAAATCTAAGAATTGAGAAAAGTCCATATCTTAATGTCCCCAAAGCTGAATTTCATGGCTCTCTCTTCTTAATTTTCTGCACAATACATTCTGTGATGTCACAAAGCTGTCTGGTTTTGCCATTATCTAGTATCCTTTGCAGCCGTTCTTATATCGGGTAATTTGTCACGAACTCTTCCCTGAGATTTTTTGCAAAGTTAAGATTGCGTGACGAATCTAAAAGACTTCTGCGCAGGGGGCTAGTTAAGCCGTCAGATGGCCTCTAATTTTGGATTCATGTCAAGATGACTCCAAAGGACTTAAAATCTAAATCTTTTTCTTTAAAGGTGCATCCAGGGTAAAATATCTACCGTTCAGTCTATAACGCGTGGAATTCTTGCCTTAATATATACTCCAGCCCGAGACAAGAGGCTGTGAGGCTTCCCGTCTACTTCATTCAGTTAGCTATGGTTCTTGATCTCGATTCATTATACCAGATGCTGCTGCAAGGAAGGAATGATTGCCGATGATTGAAGAGTAGTTTATTATTTTAATTAATAAACTGTCTATTACATCGAGTACACTGCTTTTGCATTCAACTTGCAACCAGTTACCGGAAGTATCCTACGCACACACCCAGCTTACAATAAGCAGTTTACTCTCTGCGATGGAGCCCATCACAGACCGATCTACTTTTAGTCTGAATTTACCGCGAATTCAGACTCGCGCAGAAACCTCAGTGACCAGTCACAAGTAAGGACCTATATTTTTAACTGACGTCATCGTTTGAGGCTAACAGAAACTGACCTATTTCGCGCGGAAAAGAAGCCGGTCTGTAAAAATGCCGTGAGTTACATCCTCCCGGTGATGGACTCCTTCCCTGTGCATGCGACAAATTGGTAAAAATCCCTCTGCTCGCATTGCGGGCCTTCCGCTTGAGCTTTGAGAGACGACTGGGGATTAGGCAACGAGTTTCCCCATCCATGATGCTCTATTCTTGTTCCTCTGCCAGCGGTCTCTCGTCAAAATGTACAGACTTGTCTCCAAATCGTGTTCAAGGAAAATGAACAAATTTAGCTGAAACTTCGGTCGAATTCAGCAGAAATCAACCGCTGAGGATTTAAAAGCTGCTACAAAGATCCAGCTTTTACTCGTTAGATGGAAAACAATATTCTAACCACGCTAAAGATCTTGATGATTGGAGAAAGTGGCGTAGGAAAATCAAGGTAAACTTATAGCCTTTGTAGAGTGTTTGATCTGAAGTCTTTTCTAATTATCATGCCACCGACTATTTTAAGGTTACCAAGTTCTTCTAATGTAGCTAAATGTGAATGTACACATGTATGAAAACAAGTGGATATCGTTTTGTATTGATGCGGTATGGATTTATAGATGCAGCTTTGAAAAATTATAATTCATGTGAAGATTTTTTTGCGACATAATTATGTTATGGATTGGCCAAATTACATGTAGTGGATGTGCTTTCAAATTTCTACTTAAACTTCTGCATCTACACTGTTCATTTACATTTAATAGAGTACAATTGAGTGATACAGTGCTCGAGGAGGTCAAGGAACTTAAAGATTTAGGAATATTGACTAACAACGGATTATCCTGGAACTCTCATATTGACATGATCACTGCCAAGGCAAATAGAATGTTAGGCTGTTAGGCTTAATTAAAAGAACATGTATGGATCTCAAGGATGAATCTACATGTACTCTAAAGACCCTGTACTGCTCCCTTGTCAGATCGAATCTGGAATACTGCTTAGTAGTCTGGTGTCCGTTCACCAAGAGAAACGTAAACAAACTTGAGGGAATTCAGCGTAGAGCAACTCCCGGGGTATCCAATCGATGGAAATCGATGATCGAAAAACCAATCGATAAAATTAGTTAATTGGTATCGATTGGTATCGGTCAATCGATGATCAATCGATAACCACACAAAAATCGTTCATCGATTGGCATCGATTGGCACAGGACCTCGAAACAGACCAGCGTCATGCACACTACCTGTCCGATCATCCGCCATTTTTAGGATGCCATGGGGACGAAATTGGCAAAACAAATCCGAAACAGTCTTCTCAGTGCAAAGAATATACCCCGTTGGTGTTGCACATGTACTCGAATTACCCACTTGCCCGTCCTTGCCTTTCTGAAGATGTTCGGTAGAGGCTTTACTGGATATAAGGCGCATCGTCAAAGGCTATCATCTTTGCTGTTTTGAGGTGAACGTCTGTGAAGTGTTCACTGAAAACAAGAAGAAGGGAGAACGCGGAAATGCGTCTAAAGTTGTAAACCACCGGGGACAAAACTGGGCCACCTACAGTCCAAGCTTGTGGATCCTCTTTGGCCACTACATGCAGATAATTCAGTGTTAATGAATTTTTTTTATTAAAACCGTAGCAAACAATTCGGGCAACAAATATGAAAGTATTCAAAACACATACATTGTTATATCGGTGTCCTGTTCTAAAACAAAACATATTCCTGTGGAATTACTGTGTACAAAGTTGTTTTCTTATGCTCCAATTCCGCTTCCTTCAATCTTCAAGCAGTCGATGCCAATCGATACCAATTTATCTATCGATTGGTATTGACAATCGATACCACTCGATAACCACACGAATCTTCGCCAGCGATCGGTCATCGATTATCAATATCAATCGATTAATTGATATCGATTAGTAGTGATTGATATAGATTGTCATCGATTATCGATTCTGTTGATTGGATACCCCGGGAGCAACTAGGTTCATTTTAAAATCAAATGAACCATGCGATGTCCATCTAGTACATAAACTCAATCTGATAACTGTTGAGCAAAGACATTTCGTTGATGATGTTACCTTTTTGTTTAAGGCTCTCAATGGCCATTTAGATGTTGACTTTTCTCAATTCTTAGATTTTTATAGCCAAGAGGACCGTTATTTATTGAGGCATTTCGATACTAAATCGTTAAAAAGAAATACTTTGTGCCAGGACAAACATACTCAAAACAGTTACTTTTATAGGATTGTGGATGAATGGAACAGTTTGCCTCTTGAATTCTGTTCGGCATGCAATGTTGACAAGGTTAAAGCTAGTGTTATTAAATTTGTAACAAAATTGTAAATATTATTACAGCTTTCAGTGAGTTTATTGTAACTTTTATAATTTTAATTTATGGGGTGATTTGTTTTTATATGGGGTCACGCAACTCTTTCACAAATTATCCATCCTCTCTTCTTTTGTAAATATGTCATTAAATTGTAATAAATAAATAAATAAATAAATTTGTTGAGTCAGCAGAAACTATATAGAGTTATCACGATGACCTTAAACATAAGAATTTAATCATAAAATTAACCATTAAACTACCCAATGTAATAGAAAAATACACGTACGTGTATGTATTTATACGAAGATATTACAATCAAATTAGTCACCTAATTTTTGTAACGGTTTCCATGTAAAAAACAGCCTGCTACTAAGATTCACTGGTGACACATTTGATCCTGACATCTGAGCAACCATAGGTGAGTATACATTCTGATACAGTTAAAGGACAGGCTGTTATACCTGACTTTTACTGAGCAGCAATGTCGAGTGCATGCTCATCCTGGCATAGTCAATTGAACAATCAGAAATCAAACTCAATCAATCTCAATCCATGGATTGAGTTTAACTGAGTTTTGAATTCCAACAAAATCGAACACCAAACTTTGAGTGAGTTATGATTTCCAAACCAACACCACTTAGTCAAACAAAATGAACACAGCTGAATGCAGTCTATAAGATTGTGTTTTGTTGAGTTTGGTAACCCAACTGAATCACTCACAATTTAGTGGATTGCATTTAATTGTGTTCGGTGAACAAATTTGCTTGAATGGAGACATGTTATGTGGTCTCAAAAGCACAAAAAACACATGTTCTGCCATAGTAACTTGAGGCTCGAAAAACTTGTTATGCAAAAATTAAGAGTCTGGAAATGAAAAGTTCAATTGAGTTTGATTGAAATTGATTTTGTTGACAATTGAATTTAATTGTTGAATTTAAAAATCCATGGATTGACTTCTATTGAGTTAGATGAGTTTCACTGGGTGTGATTGACTTAGCTGTTATACAAGTCTACATGCAGTTTTTCTGTGATTCTCCTGGATACAGACCAAACCTCTTGGTCTCCACACAGATCACCAAATCTCCCAGATATAAAAGAAATCATTCAAAGTATTTTGGTTGATCTTCCCCCTAAGGCTTTTGAACAGGCTTTCAGCCATATGGGCATCCAGGTATCCTTAGGGCAGCCACTAGTTAAGGAAATTGTTTATTTTTCATATGTTGCCTTATAAATATTATTGTTCATTTGAGGTGGCCCCTATATAGTGCACTTTTTGAGTCTTGCAAAAAACCAATTTTTGGGGGATATTTTTGTTGATTTTTGACACATTTTTGTTGTTGAATCGGTCAATGCAGACTAATAATGCACACTTTGTTTAAAATTGGAAGTTTCCCAGATTTTGATTCGTTCACATATACATGTACAAAACAAACTCCAGCAGTTAGGGTGAGAGGTGATAATAATATGATGCATTCACCTCATTCCATGGTCACTTAATTTAGTATTTTCCACAGTATAATTATGGTTAGATTGAGAGCAACCCGCAATTTTAGATTTTTTATAAGAACAGCTGCAAATAAGTGGCTTGTAAATGGACTTGAAAATTCTGCCAATAACATGGTGTCCAGTCTGAAGAACTTTGCAGTTATAGTTCCTCATTCCTTTTATGCCATGCATTGTGTTGTTCTATGCAGAAAACATCCATTCCCCCTTCATAGGGTTTTTTTTGCTTTAATTATGCTCCCTCCAACCTCTTTAGAGATTTCAGTTTTGGTTTCTACTTTCCTTTCAAAATTTTGGCTATTGAAACCCTCCTCCTCCTTCAATTTTCCAATAACCCCCCTCAGGGTGGGCATTGGTGTTTTTCTGGTGCAACACATATCAGTTCTGTTTCTCTGGTCAATCATGTACATTATCTTCATGTTAGGTTGGTTCACAGAGTGCTCAAGGTGCAAGCTCCATGCTAACAGAGCATATTTTACGCCGTCTGTCACTGGGTATGTGTTAAATTACCATATTTGGAACCTCTTGTAAGCGACCACCTCTCATAAGCGACTGTGACCACCTTTAGAGCTAAAAGTTTGAAATTTTTTTTGTTTTAACTTCCCGTAAGTGCCCAATATTGACTGATGATGAGAGGAAAATGGATAATAAGGTGTTTTATTATATGGCTCTGTCTCACAAGGACTGGGAACTACCAAATTCACAAATTTGATTGGCTAAAATGGATATTGACCTCGGTCTAGATTTTCCCATCCAGACCGGCATCTAGACAAGTTACGTTTTGAAGCGAAAAAGTTGCGAACTAAAATGCAAAATCGTTGACTGTTTTCATCAAAGTTTATTTCTGTAAGCGCCAAAAAACTGATGAGAAAATAAAGTAAAGAGGACGAGCAAACTTTGGAAGAATAAAATTTGGCCGCTCATCGCCGTTTGCTTGGTCACTTAGTACAAACAGTTACATTGAATGAATTAAATTGTTCTTGTTTTTGCTACATAATAAACATCTTATTAACCGAGCCAAGTCGGTCTGTATGGGAGAATCTTGACCTTGGTCGTGTGTACAGACCTCACTGTGTTCAGTCTGTTCTTACGACCTCGGTCAAGATTCTCCCATACAGACCTCCTGCTCGGTTAATTAGAGCTAAGTAACATTATCGTATTCTTAGATAGCAAAAGAGACGGAAATTGCTCAATGGGGGGTACTGCATTTTTTTCTCCAATTGACTTCCTATATGAATAAAACATTTTAAAATATGGTTTAAGTCTCTGGAGTTACCATATGCTAATGAAGTAAAATTTTGATGCACTATGGTCTAGGCTTTCGTAAGCGACCACCTAAGCTTCAGACATTTTTGGGTGGCCACTTGTGGTAGGTTCCACATATTAACTATGGTTACACTGTATTTCTCCCATCATATAAGTGCCATTTTGGAGGAGGAATGGTATTGGGGTCATACAAAGCAAGTCTAAATTTTCTATGTTGAATAACTCATGATTGTCGATGTTTTCAACAATGCAGGTGGAAATTCAACTAGTTTTGAGAAGCAATTCCCAGTCATTTCTTCTCAGTGCTGACCAGGCCCATGCAGTTCATCCAACTATAAGTATGTACACTGTATATAATGCAGCAGCTTGCTTCTAGTGAACTGATGTGTCACAATATATTTCTTATTTAATGTACATGGTACATGTAGTTGACAATCCTTGTGGTGCACTGCATATCTGCAATTTGATTGACACTTAACTATGTTAGAAAGTGGTCAAATTATGTTTGGTACCTGCAGAGATCGAGTAAGATCTTTGAATGCTGTTAATTATTGTTTCAAGTGTTGCAAAAGATTTTCAGTCCTATCACAATATGATCTGCATTGTGGCAGCTTTCTATTGGTTACACCCATAGTCATGTCTAGCTATAAAAGCACCATTATTCACTGTAAAAGCACTTTCCTTCGGTGGCATGCTGTACTCAGTAAGCTTGGTTCAAAGTAAAGAAAATTCCCACCCTCCCTCCCTGCGTGGAGGATATCTTGTTTGCCAATAACCTGGGGGTCACGTCCTTCGGGTTGGTGGTTAAGTCTTTGGGTAGCAACTTCCCTCACTTTGAGCAGCGTTTTGGCCCTTTCACTTTTGCACCTGCCAATAGTCTTGCCCGATCCGGTGCTGGCTTACCCAGTGCTGGGGAGATAAGTGAGGCTTTCAAAGTCACACGTTCACATTTGACCTGCCATTACTCTCATCCGTTTCCAGTATGGGGTAGTGCTGGCGATAAGTGAGGCTTGAAAGGTCAGCGTACTTGCTATTGTTATAATTATTGTGATCAGGTTGACCTGCCGATACTCTTGTCTGTTTTTTTTTGGGCGGGTAGTGCTGGTGATAAGCGAGGCTTTAAAAAGTCACACAAATCAAAGTCGCTTCCATGCCAACCGCAAGGCTGTGTTGCCCACATTATGCCAAACGATGTGTGCTTTCTTTATTCGTTCATGTGTCCTATAATATTAATGGCTATGATAAAGTGAACTCCCATGGAACAGGGAATTAATCTTGGAAACGTTTAATATTAGCTCAGTGGTCACTGTTTAATAGTAAACACACACGATAAGTTTTTAATCATCACCAATAAATTCTGCCAGTTTGATTTCCTTCATTTGTAAAGACCTGTTAAATAAAACGTAAAATTATTAATAACAAAATAAAACTTATGCAAGACGTATTGCCAGTGTCTCAAAGTTTGGCAAGAAGTATAATGTAATGTATTTTATGGTAGCATCGACGTTTTGTTTCAGTGAGAAACACGAAGAAGAATACCATAAACCTGCTCTCGCATAAGGGGAGAAATACTAACCATTTGAATAACTGACAGTTCTTCTCAAGGCTAAATCGGTTAATATCTACAAGATGGAGTTTCAACTTTTACGGATATATTATATTAGTAAGATACACTCCAGGGAGTTATCATAGTAACTCTGCAACACCTGTTGTTGGCTCCCCAGGCTATGATAATGAATTGGTCCTACACCTTTCTGTGCTCCCAGCGTACTGGGCTGCCGCTGGCGGGCTGGGTGTGGTGTGGAGGGGGTGGGGGGTACTCCAGAAAAAGAATTGGGTGGGGGGTGTGTCAAGGTGCCTTACTATGTATAGACCTAAAATCTGCCAGTTCGCTGTTTAGGTTTCTAAGACAGCCGTTGGTGTCTTGTTGAATGGCTCTGAACAAGCTGAAGGCTGGCAAACTGATTGTTTCTTCTTTTTGGCACTAGATGTATTGTTCAATTTTCAAACAAGGGTCCAGTGATAAAGATCACATGCAATCAGCGATATGCCAACAACAGCTGCTATCCTCAAGTGTTATAAGGCTGATCGCAGAGACTGAGCGGGTGGGCCAATACAGGTATAACCCATTACTTGTTTTGAAGGTTAACGGAATTTGGAAGAGACTACCAAGTTAACATGCAGATACATGAGTCTTGTAAAAGAGTCAGTGACCTGCATAAGTTCTTGTACACTTGCGTGCAGTAGCAGGAGCCACACGAAAAGAAGCGCGTGTGTGCGAAGAGGTGTGGTCTCACACGCTAGTTTTTGAAGTGGCAGAGATGACGCTTTGTATGCGAGAAGAATGACACGCGAGTGAAGTGTACTAAAGATATAGACACTCGTCTGGAGAAGGAGAGACCTGGCATGTGCGTGTGAAATGTAAGACAATAATGCGAGTAGATAACAATGGACATGAGTTTTCGGGTTTTAGTCCACTTTGGGTGTGTTTATGTATCAAACATTATCGATTAATCAATTGTTTCAACTCAAGACTGATAGAGGGACGATTAAATGGTTGGTTGGTTGGTTTGCTTATTGATTGATTGTATGACTGATTGATCGATTGATCGATCAATTGATTATTTGATTGGTTGGCTGGTCGGTCGATCGGTTGGTTGATTGGCTGATTGAGTGATTGATTGATTTTTAATTGTCTTTGTATCATAGGAAGTTTGTGTACGAAATGACTCTCCATGTGGAACCACTATTGGACCAATACTTTCTGCCAAGCTTGGTCTTTTAACTTTAGGTTTGTAATTTACTTTCTCACATGTTCTGCTCTGTATATTTATAGCATGATCACCAGGTAAGGAAAGTTTCCTTCAGATTTTAGTTTCTCTCCTGATGACCTTTTTTTTTCTCAGGCATTTCCTACTTGTCTCTAAATACTTACATTGAAGTTTTAAACTAAGCTCATTTACCCTGGAATACAATATGATCAAGTCGTGATTTCTCCATAGTGCCATTCTTAAAACTGATAGAAACTAGCTAAGACAATTGATAATTTTTATATTCTTTTTTAAATCTGTTTCCAGATATCGGGGGCCCACAGCTTGCTATGCACTCCATCCGTGAGATGTGCTGTTCATCCATTATTCACCAAGAGACTCAACTTTTCAAGGTGACTGTTTTCAATTCTGTCAAAAACTGTTCTTTTCTGTCTTAAGTTGTCGTGTGATGCAATGCTGTGTTGGGGAGAAGTTTTGCATTGCAAGCCAGTGAACTGGAATCTTTGCTAATGTTTTAGAGGGAGTTGATTGTTCAACTGTTTAATTGCTCTATTTTCTCCACAGAATTACTTCGAGACACTTCCATCAGTGCTAGAGTCCATTACAGGGCTGACTAAATCAAACGAGTGGCATTTCTTCAGTTTTGTCATGATTACTCAACGGTGTTGCAACTCTCCCGGCAATCTCGATTTCACTTTCTTTCTAAATGCATGTGCGTTTTTATTCATCGATAGGCAGTTTAACAGTAAAGAGACACTCAGCTTTTTTATCAGATTATTTCCCTAGTGTAGGAATTTACCAGTGAACAAACGAGAGGAACATTCTTGAACATAGCACTGTAGAAGATGTAACACATCAAACACGAAAAACCTTGTTTTACTAAATTTCCAAACACCAAGAAGGTTGCAAATAAAATGCGCAGCGGAGTATTTTTGACATCCTTTGAGGTGTTTGGAAATGTGGCCACACACTGTCTTGAGTGTTTATATATCTTCTCAGTGAAAACTAAAACTAAAGAGAAATCAGAGAAATAAAATCGTAAAAAGTCCAAGTTAATTAAAATCAGATATCCAAACATAGTCACGGTCATGGCTTCTTTTGTCTAAACTTGATGATTTATTAATGAATTAGAGAACATAGTTTACCTGGACATCACGCATTATGTGTAATACAACAGCATTGTGTGACAACCCAACTAGGATAACTATAGCAGCCAGCTGAGCCGAGAGATGTTTTCTTATCTTGTGGTAATCAGGGCACTGAACCAAAACACGGAAAAAGGCAACTTGAAAAGTAATAGAATGTGATGTTAATAAATATAAAGCTAACTGTGCTGAATACAATCTGTGTTGCTGTTTACAGTGAAAGCTCCACCCAACTAGGGTAACTTAGTACTCAGACGGTTCAAGGTCGCTCACTCTCACAGTCCCACTCACTCCTCACTTCCCCGGAACAGCGTGGGGGAAGGGAGTAAAAGATAGCGACCTAATGGACTGTCTGGGAATCAGCCACAGTTTCACGGCATTGTGAGAAGAGGAAAGGAGAGCCGGAAAAGAAGGAAAGAGCACAAACCAGCTAGCAGGCGAAACTGGTGAATCTTGAAAAAAAAACATCTTTTTCTTATTCATTGCTTACATCTGTTATGGTCCTTGATTCGATGTTACAATTAAGGTGATTCCTCAGAAATAAAATTACAGATGAATTTCCCCTACAAAGCACTGTTTCGAAAATAAAATAAAAAAGATAGGTCACCATTCTCGCAAAAGAGATATGATGGGCCAATCTTGCCCCATTTATGCCTGTACTCGTGCTAATCTCGCGCGTTATTCATTGGTCCACGTTACATTTTGCGGTAGCTGAAAGTACAGTTTATCGAAGTAATCGGAAGAAAACTTGACAGGAAGAAATTATGGAACATATGGAACAATATCATGTAAAATTTGTGGAAAAAATCGCACCA
>JAHPZR010046426.1:0-13829 GCA_019787425.1 Platygyra sinensis
AAAAAAAACACAGAATATTGTCTAGATACTGGTTTTGAGTTATTGTCCGCTTCAATTTTAATCGGGGTTTGCCAGGATTCCGAAGTCTTCCTCACGCGAAAATTTCCCTTAGAATATGTCAGCGCGCGAGGACGACTTTAAGCTAAATATTACTGAACACTAATACAGCAACACTTATAGTAATAATAAATTTGACGCATTACAGTGGGAAAAGCACACATGTCAATACACAGGAGAATTCATGCTCATACAAAGGGAATTCATGCTACCTACCTTAATATCTTCGTATACCGGTAGGAGTCCGGCTCAACTTAAGAAATTATCTGCAAGAAATAATGAAACAGTCAGTCAAATTAACGAACTGCTGGTACCTTGCTTAGTTTCTGGCAAACAATTGTTGAGCGCCACGTGTCCACCCTTTCATAAGTTATTTGGACAGTTCATGCCGCGGGATTGGTTCCGTGCGGACTTTCATCGTTGGTGGCACGAGCAAGCCATCGGTGAACCAAGCGAGAGTCGGCGAGCGAATGGCGAGCCAGTGAGAACGAGAGCCTGCACGGACGCTATTGTTTTCTGAATACAGCCCCTCCGAAGGTGTGAAGAATTTGACAACTATTAACCAGTGAGCAATCATGACAGCAGATTGCACGTGCAGGCGGTTAGTTTGAATTATGCAAACACCTCTTGTGTTTTGCCGCTCAGAACGTTTGATAAATCTTTGACATCTTTTAAAGATGTCTATTGAGCCCCCCCCTACCCCCCCCCCCCCGAGCCCCGGGACATTGGGGAAATTTAACATTTACCCAGTGTTAAACGATGGCTTATTTCCCCGCCCCCGGGGTCAATAAGACTGTTAAATGTCCCGTATAGCGGGGACATCCGAACAGCGGACTGAACCAACAAAAAACAACTCAAATCGGCATCGTTTGTCTTGGACACGTTGCAAAGGTCAAACTTTACCTGTTTTTGTTTCTATCAATTAAACGACAGGTTAGACTATACTGGTTTCTTCTGCAATAGTCATTTGCGGCGAAAAGTGGCCTTTAATAAACACTAGTTCATGTACAAGTCGACATTGTGCTGGGCGTTAACGAATCGCTGAAAAATCGCTAAAACTGGTATAACATAAATGCATGGGTGTATTTTTAAAATATAAAACGCAATTGTAAAAATACCCTCTGTCAACACATTCAATCCGTATCAACTCCAATATTAGTCACCCATAGCAATTGGCAGGCAACAGCAATTGGGCAGGCAACGTTCCGTAAAATATTTATCTAACTATTCTGAAATACTTCCAGAACTTTAATTCAGAAGAAACTATATATCTACTTGGTTTTAAAAATATTCTAGCAAACTTTGATTCAATCCGTATTAACGGTGATTAACAAATTCGAAAAGAAACCGATATCAATGAATTAAAAACGTACGAACCTCTCTCACCACCAACGTGATCTTGGAACACGAGACTTGGGTTTAGGGAAGGACCATTAGAAAAGTGATGAGAGGTGGGACCGTTTACATCTTACAGGAATTTGTTTTTCGCGTCCATTGCTTTTGCCGTCCCCTGCATGATTTTTGTTTTGTTTTGGGAGGGAGAATACTCTATTGTCACAATCTTATTCTTGACAATACTTAAACGGGCTTCAAAATAAACGAAGATTTTTTATCTCAGTTTCACACAGTCGTTTAGCAACAAATTTTTCTACTACCTCATTTTCTCTTGGTGATACTCACTTATACTTTATCTTGTTTTTTATGCACACTGACGATTATTCAACCCAAGTTCGATTTGCCACATCTAGTTTCAAACAACTTGATATGTTGCAAATTAATTAAAGCCACAATCCGACGGATGCGCTATTCGTAGGAGAAAAAATATTCAACCGTCATTAGATTTTAAGTATGATTTTAATTTCTTTTCAGTTTGCGAGAAACATCTGACTTGAGTTGACAATATAGCAAAGCATTGTTCCCATTGTTTTGTTTTACTTTAAACAGTTTATATCGATTAGTAGAAATTATAAACTATTTTTAATGCATGTACTTAGTATTTTTAAATTGTCGAGCATTTTGAACATGAGCCTCTGGCTCGGAAGATGGTGCAAACACTTCCCGCGTCTTCGGCATTAAGTAAATCTAATTTAATCTAATTTAATTTTAATTGTTACATTATGTGACAACACACTGTTGGTAAGTTTCCTTTGTAGATCCCGTTTATATTGCACCTGTTATAGTTTTTAAACGCACAATGCCTTGCTGAATCTCTAGGACATTTTCTTTTCACAATCTATCAAATATTAGTATAAATCTACTAGCGTTCTATCACGAATGCCGTTCTCTAATTGGCTACGCTACTCACTATCTATTCTGTGATAGATAGTGAGTAGCGTAACAGTGTGCGCTTGTTAACAAAATGACGGCCGTTTCTCGGCGTTTTCGAAGTGTTGAGAAGAGGATTTAGATTAAGTTTTGAACGACTAGTAGATTTATACTAAAACAATTAGATTATTCGCTCTCGATTTCTATCGCGCGATAGAAATCTCGAGCTCATAATCTAATTGTTAATTAGATTTGTTATCATAATTTCGTTAATTGAATACAAACACAGAATCAATAACCAGTCCGTGATACAGTCAATATTTCTCAGTATTCCAAACTTCGACTTTTTCATATCACAAAAGCAGCATACTGCTAAAGTAGTTAAAAACTACCGTAGCAAATCACTGATGTGGGGAGATGAATTCAAAGCCTCAATATTTTAACGACTGAAAGAAACAGAATTCATGTGTTGTATCTAAATCAAACTAGAATTATGAATAAACGTGCACATCAAACCTTGCCCGTTCTCGGGAATCATGAGTGGGGTATATTTCTAAGTCAGTGGGATAATTTTAAGTCATGTATATAAATAACTGTGGGTTCTTGTTTCTTTTGAATAAAGAACTGAATTTTTGAATAAAGAACTAAAAATTACCTTTGTGACACCCTGATGTTTTCTTATTGAACTGAACCATCTTTTCACACAGTTATACAACTCTCTACTAGTGTATCTAAAAGATAGTAATGCTGCGGCACATTCTGCTGATATTGACATATTTTACATAGTCATTAATCTATCTGCGCGTTCCAAGTCTAACATTATAATCCTTATTTCTTAAAGTAGTGTCAAATTGTGGTGTGTAACCTAAACTCTGTCCTCAGTTGTATGCATCAACTTCATGCATCATGACGCATCGATGGCGAGGTGTTACAAGGAATCATGACAATAAATCACGTTCACGTACACACACGATACACATCTACCTCCCCTTTACCAGAAAATCGAAAAGATGAAAATCGAAAGATGTGGAAATTGGAGGAGCATACAGAAATCTCACTTATAAATTCTGTACTGGTACGTATTAAGAGCGTGTCCGTGTAAGAACCGACCACTCAAATTTTCGTGGAAAATGGATTGCCTTCATTTTTTCTCACAAGTCAAACAACATATGCAATGAACGAAAATGCCCTTTATTTCGATAGATTCGCTTTTTAATTTTTTGAGGAATTTTTTTTATAGGCAGCCCAAAACCACAAAACCGGAAATTGAAACCCCAAAATTGGGGGTTACGCTATGCTTGCTCAAACTTCGCACATTCAATGAAACAACCTAACTCTTTCAGAATTACTGCATAATTCTTTCTTCTTTCCACACAACTAAAAACTATCTGCTTATCTTAAACGCAAGCAAAGTTATGACGTCGTAACGTGATCCGCTTAAAGACGTCTTTGCCATCTTTGCTGACATAGCCTCCAAACAAACAGATTTTTTTCAAAAGTGGGACCTCTTCATGAATGATGACTGTTATCAGCGTAATGTACTAAGCCTAAGCTACAATTATCTGTATTAAAAGTTGTGGGCACTCATAATTTTGATACGCAAAAAATTCGACAAAGTAGCGGAAATTTCAACAATTTGTGTGGAAATGACGAATCTCATCCGTTGACTAAAATGCGGTTTTGAGTTTCTCAGCGAACGTTTTGACATTACCTGATTAGATTTATTGAGTTTTAACGCTTGGAGAACTCGATGAGACTTATTTTACGCCAAAATATCGAGAATTCTCTCAAGCCTCACGTTTCTTTTTACTGGCCACTACCGATCGTCATCACGACCGTTCCTTCACGCATCACGCATCACGCATTCTTGGTTGAATTGAAGAAGGCGTTGATTTAAAATGTCTTATCCCCATAGAAATGAGCAGCCTTTTATGATTATTTCATACTTTTTCAACACGTTTTCCTTTTATTTTCTTGTTTCTTTTTATAAGATTGCTGTAATATTAATTTTAGTTGAGTCATCGCCGAAGCCGGTAGTGTAAACAGTTGGGGTCAAGGTCAACAACATTCGTTCGCTAACTCACATTTGACCGTTCGGGAGACTCTTTTCCGCTAATAATTAAAGTTGCTAATAAATCAGGAGAGCTCATAGAGAGATTTTTACCCTAACTGATATCCGAAATGGACCTTTTTAAGGATACCATGCCTTCCCGATGCTTCTAATTAAACAACAAATATGCCTAAGACACCGCTTGATTTGATGCCGAGTAAATCGAGTAACATGATACTGTGTGCGAAGTCTCACCAAGACAAGTATACGTATCAGACTCATAAAAGTATGGCATCCCAGTCTTGCCAATTTTTAAAATTATAGGGCATACTAGATTAAGACAGAGTTCCCTCTTCATAGTATACTTAGAGAAACCAATTTTGACACCTGAATAACCCGGACACGCAGTTTGTGCAATTCGCAAACGATTTCCCTGGAAGCTAGCAGAGCATTGCACAGCTAAATCCACTAATCCGCTTGATTTGATGCCGAGTAAATCGAGTAACATGATACTGTGTGCGAAGTCTCACCAAGACAAGTATACGTATCAGACTCATAAAAGTATGGCATCCCAGTCTTGCCAATTTTTAAAAATTATAGGGCATACTAGATTAAGACAGAGTTCCCTCTTCATAGTATACTTAGAGAAACCAATTTGACACCTGAATAACCCGGACACGCAGTTTTGTGCAATTCGCAACGATTTCCCTGGAAGCTAGCAGAGCATTGCACAGCTAAATCCACTACTTTTAATAATTTTTAAATATTTCTTAACTTCCACACGGTCGTTTTGCTTTCCTGTCAAAGTTTTACAAGGGGAAATATAACCAAGTATCAGGCACATCCACGTGCTATTGTCTAAAATGGGGCTCGCGGCATTGTTTTTTTGGTTTGATGTTTAGGGAAATATCAATTTTATTGCCTCATTGCTCTGGTAATAAAAGTCATTCTTAACATGCAGTGATTCAAGGTTTAAGCTAGGGTTGTGCGAGTGACCGTCCAGTAGCAAATGTGGGGCCACATGACCTATTCCACTAGGGGGTCTGGGGTTTCATGCCCCCGAAAACATTTTGCAAAATTGAAGCAATTTTTGGTGCGTTTCCCACGATTTTCAGCCGAACATTTATAAAATGTATCGTTTGGACCGGAACAATGATAATGCGTCGTTTACTTAGCTAGCCAATAACCTAAAATAGATTGAAACAGCCCATACTAGAACACACATTGTGTTGAGCACCTCCTTGGGTGTCTGCCGGATTACGACGTCATCTTAGGAGAAGTGTATAGGTGTACACCTCTGTAGCCACATACGCATAAGAGCTCGGAATCGTCCTGCCGCTTGCCTAAATTTTATTTCTGACACCTGACTATGCTAACGTGATCATTTTGTTAAAATTTGGTAAATCGGGCGAAGTGGTTGCGAATCTGGATCATATTGATTCAATAAATAAGTCCATTTTTCGATGCAAATTTAAATTATCCGCCTTGCTGCGTTGTCATTTTTAGCAGATATACAATGCTCCAAAAGTCGAGTTTTGTTAAAAAAAAAAAAAACCACTTTCAACCCTATAATTTTTCTGCGCTGCCGAACAAAGAGGGACCGTCATTCCAAACGTGAGAAGATGAAAATAATTGCTGGCATCTAAAACGCGCGTTTGATGGATGATGTTACTAAAACCGCTACCAATTCCTCAAATAACGGCTATTTTCCGCTAAGCGGCACGTGACATGTCACGTGACCTGTCGAGGTACCAATTCTACTTTGAAATTTTCAGGACGTTAAAATCTAACTGTGTGCTAAATTTGGTTCCATTGCCATTTATACCTTTAGAAATATAATCAAAAAACTTGAGTCAGGTGGGTACAGTTTGCAAGCCCAACAATGTAATTCACCACTCTGCTGGAATTTTTTTCTTCACTTCGTCTTTGCGCATTTTTTCAGTCCCTGCATGAATATTTTTCTCACCACACTCCCCCCTCATCACATTTCTAATGGTTCGTCCCTTCGAAAAACTATTATTGCGAGATTTTACCTGAAGGGGAGGGGGGGTTTTTGGAGGAAGGGGGGGGGAGGGGTGTGGGGGAAGGGGGGGGGTTTTGGGGACTCTTTTCAGCTTGCGGTCAATGTCAACACCCATTGTTCACTACTCACAGTTGACATTTCTTTAGTGAGTTTCTTTTCATGAATTTCAATTACTGATAAATTTTTAGTTGAGCCTACTGAGGTATTTAGGCAAGGTGATATGATATTTCTTAGTGCAAGGACGCTTTTAAACTGATCTGTTTGGCGAAGGGAGAGGGGAAATAAGTGGAAAAACCCACAGAATGAAAAAGTTCCGGAAAGTATGTTTCACCAAAAGCGAGAGATCTAAAACATTCCGCGATGTGACAGACCGAATTACAATGTTTATCTGCACGAAAAGATGATGGTGCTAAATTGCAAAATCGTAGCTAACTTTACATGAAATTGCTTACATAAACCTGCACTCTTGGCACGATTGCAATCCCCCCCCGGCCATAATCAAATTAAGGTTAAGGGAGGATATCTACCTGATTAGGAGTGAAATTTGAAGTAAGTTTTAAAGGGAATTGTTAAGTTTAAAATGGGTGCGGAACACTACCAGACAGTTGACCCCTCCACACGAAAAGAGCGCCAGGTTGGTAGGGGGACTGTTTGGCTGGTCCGCCGGTCTATTGAGTTCTTCACTTGAAATTTCATATTTTCCAAATCCATCAAATCTTCAACACTCATATTTTCCTCACATTTAATCTATCTTTCAGAGAAAAATTATCTCTTTCACGAAAATGGCCCAAAAATCACCCCCCAAAATCATTTACCTAAACCCTGCAAAACATTGGTAAAATATGCATTCTATAGTAGGAGGGACTTTGGCCGTTGCTTGAAAACGTGCAACGAAGGTATTGAGCACAGAGGCTCCACGGTTGAGCCGACGTGCAGGGAGCACCTCATCTAGGTAAACTCTCGCAATGAATAGTTTTCGAAAGGGACCGCGAAAAAAAAAACCCACCATCAGAAATGTTGATGAGGGGGTGTGATGCTGAGTGACTCGAATAGGGCAGAAAAAATATCTGCCAGGCGTGTCTGACTAAAAAATAGCCGCAAAGACGAACGTGAAACTCAAAAAAATTCCAGCAGACGAGCCTAGATCGAATTACAATATCCGCTACGAACCGGCCTTACACACACGGATACCCACCTGACTCAAGTAGTTTAAGGCCTGGGTCAAAGGCTTTTACTGTGAAAATAATCTATTAATTATTTTCTAAAGTATAAATCGCAATGGAACCAAATTTAGCACACAGTTAGATTTTAACCGCCTGAAAATTTCAAAGTAGAATGGTACTTCTGACAGGTCACGTGACATATCACGTAAGGCTTAACGGAAAGTAGCCGTATTTGAGGAATGGTAGCGGGTTTTAGTAATATCATCCAGCAAACGCGCTGTTTTAGATGCAAGGCCAATTATTTTCATCCTCTCACGTTTGGAATGACCGTCCCTCTTTTTCCGCAGCGAAAAAAATTATAGGGTGAAAGGTGGTTTTTTTTTTTTTTAACAAAACTCGACTTTTTGAGCATTGTGATATCTGCTAAAAATGGAAAAACGCAGCAAGGCGGATAATTTTAAATTGCATCGAAATGGACTTATTTATTGAATCAATATGCATAAAGATTCGCAACCAATTCGCCGATTTACCAAATTTTAACAAAATGATCACGTAGCAGAGTCAGGTGGTCAGAATAAAATTTAGGCAAGCGGCAGGACGTCGAGCTCTTATGCCCGTATTGTGGCTACAGAGGTGTACACCTATACACTTCTCCTAAGGATGACGTCGTAATCCGGCAGACACCCAAGGAGGTCGTCAACACAAATGTGTGTTCTCGTATGGGCTGTTTCAATCTATTTTAGGTTATTGGCTAGCTAAGTAAACGACGCATTATCATTGTTCCGGTCCAAACGATACATTTTATAAATGTTCGGCTGAAAATCGTGGGAAACGCACCAAAAATTGCTTCAATTTTGCAAAATGTTTTCGGGGCATGAAACCCCAGACCCCCTAGTGGAATAGGTCATGTGGCCCCACATTTGCTACTGGACGGTCACTCGCACAACCCTAGCTTAAACCTTGAATCACTGCATGTTAAGAATGACTTTTATACCAGAGCAATGAGGCAATAAAATTGATATTTCCCTAAACATCAAACCAAAAAAACAATGCCGCGAGCCCCATTTTAGACAATAGCACGTGGATGTGCCTGATACTTGGTTATATTTCCCCTTGTAAAACTTTGACAGGAAAGCAAAACGACCGTGTGGAAGTTAAGAAATATTTAAAAATTATTAAAAGTAGTGGATTTAGCTGTGCAATGCTCTGCTAGCTTCCAGGGAAATCGTTTGCGAATTGCACAAAACTGCGTGTCCGGGTTATTCAGGTGTCAAATTGGTTTCTCTAAGTATACTATGAAGAGGGAACTCTGTCTTAATCTAGTATGCCCTATAATTTTTAAAAATTGGCAAGACTGGGATGCCATACTTTTATGAGTCTGATACGTATACTTGTCTTGGTGAGACTTCGCACACAGTATCATGTTACTCGATTTACTCGGCATCAAATCAAGCGGATTAGTGGATTTAGCTGTGCAATGCTCTGCTAGCTTCCAGGGAAATCGTTTGCGAATTGCACAAACTGCGTGTCCGGGTTATTCAGGTGTCAAAATTGGTTTCTCTAAGTATACTATGAAGAGGGAACTCTGTCTTAATCTAGTATGCCCTATAATTTTAAAAATTGGCAAGACTGGGATGCCATACTTTTATGAGTCTGATACGTATACTTGTCTTGGTGAGACTTCGCACACAGTATCATGTTACTCGATTTACTCGGCATCAAATCAAGCGGTGTCTTAGGCATATTTGTTGTTTAATTAGAAGCATCGGGAAGGCATGGTATCCTTAAAAAGGTCCATTTCGGATATCAGTTAGGGTAAAAATCTCTCTATGAGCTCTCCTGATTTATTAGCAACTTTAATTATTAGCGGAAAAGAGTCTCCCGAACGGTCAAATGTGAGTTAGCGAACGAATGTTGTTGACCTTGACCCCAACTGTTTACACTACCGGCTTCGGCGATGACTCAACTAAAATTAATATTACAGCAATCTTATAAAAGAAACAAGAAAATAAAAGGAAAACGTGTTGAAAAAGTATGAAATAATCATAAAAGGCTGCTCATTTCTATGGGGATAAGACATTTTAAATCAACGCCTTCTTCAATTCAACCAAGAATGCGTGATGCGTGATGCGTGAAGGAACGGTCGTGATGACGATCGGTAGTGGCCAGTAAAAAGAAACGTGAGGCTTGAGAGAATTCTCGATATTTTGGCGTAAAATAAGTCTCATCGAGTTCTCCAAGCGTTAAAACTCAATAAATCTAATCAGGTAATGTCAAAACGTTCGCTGAGAAACTCAAAACCGCATTTTAGTCAACGGATGAGATTCGTCATTTCCACACAAATTGTTGAAATTTCCGCTACTTTGTCGAATTTTTTGCGTATCAAAATTATGAGTGCCCACAACTTTTAATACAGATAATTGTAGCTTAGGCTTAGTACATTACGCTGATAACAGTCATCATTCATGAAGAGGTCCCACTTTTGAAAAAAAATCTGTTTGTTTGGAGGCTATGTCAGCAAAGATGGCAAAGACGTCTTTAAGCGGATCACGTTACGACGTCATAACTTTGCTTGCGTTTAAGATAAGCAGATAGTTTTTAGTTGTGTGGAAAGAAGAAAGAATTATGCAGTAATTCTGAAAGAGTTAGGTTGTTTCATTGAATGTGCGAAGTTTGAGCAAGCATAGCGTAACCCCCAATTTTGGGGTTTCAATTTCCGGTTTTGTGGTTTTGGGCTGCCTATAAAAAAAATTCCTCAAAAAATTAAAAAGCGAATCTATCGAAATAAAGGGCATTTTCGTTCATTGCATATGTTGTTTGACTTGTGAGGAAAAAATGAAGGCAATCCATTTTCCACGAAAATTTGAGTGGTCGGTTCTTACACGGACACGCTCTTAATACGTACCAGTACAGAATTTATAAGTGAGATTTCTGTATGCTCCTCCAATTTCCACATCTTTCGATTTTCATCTTTTCGATTTTCTGGTAAAGGGGAGGTAGATGTGTATCGTGTGTGTACGTGAACGTGATTTATTGTCATGATTCCTTGTAACACCTCGCCATCGATGCGTCATGATGCATGAAGTTGATGCATACAACTGAGGACAGAGTTTAGGTTACACACCACAATTTGACACTACTTTAAGAAATAAGGATTATAATGTTAGACTTGGAACGCGCAGATAGATTAATGACTATGTAAAATATGTCAATATCAGCAGAATGTGCCGCAGCATTACTATCTTTTAGATACACTAGTAGAGAGTTGTATAACTGTGTGAAAAGATGGTTCAGTTCAATAAGAAAACATCAGGGTGTCACAAAGGTAATTTTTAGTTCTTTATTCAAAAATTCAGTTCTTTATTCAAAAGAAACAAGAACCCACAGTTATTTATATACATGACTTAAAATTATCCCACTGACTTAGAAATATACCCCACTCATGATTCCCGAGAACGGGCAAGGTTTGATGTGCACGTTTATTCATAATTCTAGTTTGATTTAGATACAACACATGAATTCTGTTTCTTTCAGTCGTTAAAATATTGAGGCTTTGAATTCATCTCCCCACATCAGTGATTTGCTACGGTAGTTTTTAACTACTTTAGCAGTATGCTGCTTTTGTGATATGAAAAAGTCGAAGTTTGGAATACTGAGAAATATTGACTGTATCACGGACTGGTTATTGATTCTGTGTTTGTATTCAATTAACGAAATTATGATAACAAATCTAATTAACAATTAGATTATGAGCTCGAGATTTCTATCGCGCGATAGAAATCGAGAGCGAATAATCTAATTGTTTTAGTATAAATCTACTAGTCGTTCAAAACTTAATCTAAATCCTCTTCTCAACACTTCGAAAACGCCGAGAAACGGCCGTCATTTTGTTAACAAGCGCACACTGTTACGCTACTCACTATCTATCACAGAATAGATAGTGAGTAGCGTAGCCAATTAGAGAACGGCATTCGTGATAGAACGCTAGTAGATTTATACTAATATTTGATAGATTGTGAAAAGAAAATGTCCTAGAGATTCAGCAAGGCATTGTGCGTTTAAAAACTATAACAGGTGCAATATAAACGGGATCTACAAAGGAAACTTACCAACAGTGTGTTGTCACATAATGTAACAATTAAAATTAAATTAGATTAAATTAGATTTACTTAATGCCGAAGACGCGGGAAGTGTTTGCACCATCTTCCGAGCCAGAGGCTCATGTTCAAAATGCTCGACAATTTAAAAATACTAAGTACATGCATTAAAAATAGTTTATAATTTCTACTAATCGATATAAACTGTTTAAAGTAAAACAAAACAATGGGAACAATGCTTTGCTATATTGTCAACTCAAGTCAGATGTTTCTCGCAAACTGAAAAGAAATTAAAATCATACTTAAAATCTAATGACGGTTGAATATTTTTTCTCCTACGAATAGCGCATCCGTCGGATTGTGGCTTTAATTAATTTGCAACATATCAAGTTGTTTGAAACTAGATGTGGCAAATCGAACTTGGGTTGAATAATCGTCAGTGTGCATAAAAAACAAGATAAAGTATAAGTGAGTATCACCAAGAGAAAATGAGGTAGTAGAAAAATTTGTTGCTAAACGACTGTGTGAAACTGAGATAAAAAATCTTCGTTTATTTTGAAGCCCGTTTAAGTATTGTCAAGAATAAGATTGTGACAATAGAGTATTCTCCCTCCCAAAACAAAACAAAAATCATGCAGGGGACGGCAAAAGCAATGGACGCGAAAAACAAATTCCTGTAAGATGTAAACGGTCCCACCTCTCATCACTTTTCTAATGGTCCTTCCCTAAACCCAAGTCTCGTGTTCCAAGATCACGTTGGTGGTGAGAGAGGTTCGTACGTTTTAATTCATTGATATCGGTTTCTTTTCGAATTTGTTAATCACCGTTAATACGGATTGAATCAAAGTTTGCTAGAATATTTTTAAAACCAAGTAGATATATAGTTTCTTCTGAATTAAAGTTCTGGAAGTATTTCAGAATAGTTAGATAAATATTTACGGAACGTTGCCTGCCCAATTGCTGTTGCCTGCCAATTGCTATGGGTGACTAATATTGGAGTTGATACGGATTGAATGTGTTGACAGAGGGTATTTTTTACAATTGCGTTTTATATTTTAAAAATACACCCATGCATTTATGTTATACCAGTTTTAGCGATTTTTCAGCGATTCGTTAACGCCCAGCACAATGTCGACTTGTACATGAACTAGTGTTTATTAAAGGCCACTTTTCGCCGCAAATGACTATTGCAGAAGAAACCAGTATAGTCTAACCTGTCGTTTAATTGATAGAAACAAAAACAGGTAAAGTTTGACCTTTGCAACGTGTCCAAGACAAACGATGCCGATTTGAGTTGTTTTTTGTTGGTTCAGTCCGCTGTTCGGATGTCCCCGCTATACGGGACATTTAACAGTCTTATTGACCCCGGGGGCGGGGAAATAAGCCATCGTTTAACACTGGGTAAATGTTAAATTTCCCCAATGTCCCGGGGCTCGGGGGGGGGGGGGGTAGGGGGGGGCTCAATAGACATCTTTAAAAGATGTCAAAGATTTATCAAACGTTCTGAGCGGCAAAACACAAGAGGTGTTTGCATAATTCAAACTAACCGCCTGCACGTGCAATCTGCTGTCATGATTGCTCACTGGTTAATAGTTGTCAAATTCTTCACACCTTCGGAGGGGCTGTATTCAGAAAACAATAGCGTCCGTGCAGGCTCTCGTTCTCACTGGCTCGCCATTCGCTCGCCGACTCTCGCTTGGTTCACCGATGGCTTGCTCGTGCCACCAACGATGAAAGTCCGCACGGAACCAATCCCGCGGCATGAACTGTCCAAATAACTTATGAAAGGGTGGACACGTGGCGCTCAACAATTGTTTGCCAGAAACTAAGCAAGGTACCAGCAGTTCGTTAATTTGACTGACTGTTCATTATTTCTTGCAGATAATTTCTTAAGTTGAGCCGGACTCCTACCGGTATACGAAGATATTAAGGTAGGTAGCATGAATTCCCTTTGTATGAGCATGAATTCTCCTGTGTATTGACATGTGTGCTTTTCCCACTGTAATGCGTCAAATTTATTATTACTATAAGTGTTGCTGTATTAGTGTTCAGTAATATTTAGCTTAAAGTCGTCCTCGCGCGCTGACATATTCTAAGGGAAATTTTCGCGTGAGGAAGACTTCGGAATCCTGGCAAACCCCGATTAAAATTGAAGCGGACAATAACTCAAAACC